>ML829165.1:27372-58398 GCA_009831015.1 Picea engelmannii | reverse complement strand
ATGAGCATTTGTTTTCTATATCTACTATATCTCCATGGTTTGAATATATAGCTAATTATTTAGCCACAGGTAAGTTACCATTGCACTTTTCATCAAAAGAGAAAAAGAAGATAATCAAATTAAGTGATAAATACTCATGGTTTAAAGGAGATATTTTCTATACAGGGACAGATTTAATAATGTGTAGGTGTGTTAGAGAGGATGAATTCTTTGATATTTTAAAAGCATGTCATGATGAACCATGTGGTGGGAAATTTTGTAGATAAAACAACAGTTTATAAGATACTTTGTCTTGTATATTATTGGCCAACTATATTTAGAGATGCTAAGATGTATGTGAGAAGTTGTGATAGTTTCCAACGAATGGGTCGACCAACAACAATAGATGAGATTCCCTTGTAGCCTCAAGTTCTTGTGGATCCTTTTGAGAAATGGTATTTGGAATTCATAGGTCATATGAATCCCTTGTCTAAAGGAAAAATATACATATTGGTTTGCACTGACTATGTCACAGAGTGGGTGGAAGCAAAATCCTTATCACGAGCAAATGAAAAAGAAGTAGTCAATTTCATGTTTGAAGATATTTTTGTTAGATTTGGAATTCCAAGAGAAATTGTTACTGACTAAGGAGAACAATTTATTTCAAATCTCATTAAGGATGTTGTTGAAAAATACAAGATGAGACATCATAAGTCCACTCCCTATCATCATCAAGCTAATGTTCAATTAGAATCTACAAACAAGGTATTGGAAGTAATCATGACAAAGACAATCCAACTCCATTAGAAGGACTGGGAAGATAGGCTTCTAGAGTCTTTGTGGGCTTACCATATATCATGGGAGAATACTATTGGTTTTACCCCTTATGAACTAGTGTATGGTAAGCAAGTCTTACTTCCTTTTGAATTTCAAATTCAAACTTTTAGAATTGCAATTGAACTAGGAATGAACTTGATCGAGGCTAAAAAAAAAGAATAATTCAACTAAATGAGTCGGATGAGATCTAGTAAAATTATCTACAACAAACTACTTTGATTCAATAAGAAAGTATGAGGTGGCATGACAATTTTATCAAGAAAAAGCAATTCAAAGTTGGTGATTGGGATTTTCTCTTTGACTCCAAATTCAAGGATTTTCAGGGAAAATTCACCACTCATTGGCTTGGGCCTTATGAAATTCAAGAAGTGTTTGACAATGGTTCCAAAAATGTGAAGAAAATTGATGACGATGGATTTTCATTTGTGATCAATGGGCACATTTTGAAACTCTACAACAAGCCAATGAGTCGAGATGATTTTATCTCCCAACTATCTCAACAATATGTGATGTAAGTTGTGGGGAAATGAAGTAATAATCCTACACCTCTTTCATATTGAATTATAATTTCCAAGGAAAAACAAAAAATATATATATAAAGAAATATACACACACACAGAGTTTAGTTGTGAAAACCAGATCTTCTAGCACAATCTAAGCTTGAATTTTTGTTGGAAAACCAAGCAATTGGCTAACAAAAATTCTCAATAAAAGACCTACCCAATGATTACTAGACTTAGATTGATGAGATAGTTCTTTCGGATTCATCGTATTGGTTTTGTATACTCGACGTTTTGGACCAAACCAATGTGGTCCATCATCATGCAAAGTATTATGAGATATGAAGGAAAAAATATATAACAAGTGTAAATAAATACCTGAAAAGTTATTATGAAGAGACGACTTATTTAAAAATGAAATCAAGAAAAATAAAACCTAAAAATATTATTTATTAATAATAACTTTTTAGGTATTTATTTACACTTGTTATATCTTTTTTCCTTCATATCTCATAATACTTTTCGTGATGATGGACCACACTGGTTTGGTCTGAAATGTCGAATATAAAAAACCAATGCGATGAATCTGAAAGAACTATCCCATCAAAACAATGGTTGCAAAAGTCTTAGAACATAAATAGATTTATATTATGTAGATGGATGGATCAACAATTTATTTTTTAAAGAGATTCAATGGATAATGGATATGAAAACAAGTTTGGTAGTGAAAACCAGATTTCTGGCATTACTAGACTTGAATTTTTTCCTAAAAACCGGGAAATTGGCTCGCATAAATTCTCGCAGGCTTTATTGTTCAATAATTACAAGATCTGATCATCTTTAACAACTTTGAAATTTGTGATAAAAATCAGATATTATGAAATTATCTCACTGGATTACAGAAGTGCTTTCAAAAAATTTCTTAATGGCATAATCTCCTTCATGCGTTGGAAAGAATTTCAATGGTTAGTATAAAATTTGCAAAATATTTTATGATTGCTATTTTACAAATCAACATCTGATACAAAGCATTCAAGAGGAGGCAACTTTCTTCCCAATTCATAAATAAAGAACTTAAACAAAAATACAGGAAAGAGGACTACATCAAAAGAATATTGCATCAAGTACATGTGAAGACATTCAAGCCACAAGACTGCATCAGCTAAAGACATTTCAACTTCAAGCATTCAAAATCCAAGGAATTGGTACAATCCAGGTTTGATATTTTAAATTGTTGATTTAGAAATCAAAAAAGGGATAAATTTACCTATATGATTTTATTTTTGATCTTAAATGTATGTCTTTCACAATCCTATCTTATCTATTCTACTCATACCACTATATACCATTTATACCATATTAAAACATATCATCATTTTCTTACCCTATATCATTATCCATCATTTTATCATATCTAAACACTACCCAAACATACCAATTACCCATTTATTTTGACTTTTACTTGTTACCCTACCATTACCACTCAATACATATTTCAAATAATCATCATATAATCCTAAGACTATCCATATTTTACCCATCCTGACTTTACAAAATCAAGAAGTTTCTGGTGAAACAAAGTAAGTCTCTTATTTACTAACATGCAAATCAAAATGTGGAAAATGGATGTTAGTCATCCCTCCAGCATAGATAGAAACAAGTAAGCATTAGGATTTAGGGTTTCGACTATTGAATATAGAGCTTAAGTGTTTTTGTTGATAAAACAAGAAATTAGAAGACAAAGCTCTCAGGCTTGAATTTGAAGAACAAGGATTAGAGAATCGAGCTCTAAGGCTCAAATTTGAATAATGGAGCTTAGAAAACAGAGATGTGAAAAATTGAATTTGAAATATAAATCTTGGAGGACAGAGCATATGAGAAAGAGATTCTTAGAGGCAATGGTAGTGAGGTCTTAACCTGTCAGGGTTGAACGCATGGGAATTCATCTAGAGAGCAGGGTGATTCTCATAAGATCAAGATGGAAGGAGTTTGTAACATCCCCCACCCCACCTAAATATTGAACTCTCGTGTGAGGCTCGTTAGTCTTCACCTTCAAGATATTATTTCCTTTCTCTCTACTTGTTTTTCATGCAAAAAATTGGTTGTCTCCAACTGTTGTAACTTCCCATATGAATTACCTCCCTTTTTCTTGCTTGCTTGACTCACACACTTCCCCAAGCTAATTTTACTCAACCCCCATGCTCCCAATAAATATGGAATGAGAAGTAATGTGACTTCTCACACCCACCCTCTTACATGCATTCAATGATTAGATTTGGGAACACTCAATCAAAAAATAGAGTTGAATACATAATGATAATAAAATTCAGGAATGTGGTTGAAATTAATAAACATGGGTAATTCACCCTTGGATCCATCTCTTAGACATTGTCTTAGACCTCCCCTCTCTTGTGGATTAATTCATCTCTCATCTTTGTCCATGTCCCCTTAGCAGCTATCATCACATTTTATTATTAGAACTTGGAAATACATTTCGCATATACATCGCTTTGGTCATAACCACATTATATCTACATTAAGCATTAATTAAATTGGGGATTATAGTGGGGATGTTACATTCCCCTTCCCCTACAATTGTGCACCATTCTCAGTGCTCACTATGTCGATATACATATATACACAAATTTGCAGTTCAATACTTTAATAAATAAAATTATGCAATTTCACATCTCCAACAACAATTCCAACCAAAGTCTTGTATTCCTCTCAACCCGCGGACCCAAGGAATGAACCATGTGTTTAACAAGTCTAACCCAAGGAATGTACCATTCATTTCTTAGAGCTAACCCAATGAATGTTCCATTATTTTATCATGCCCCACAATGCAGGTTTGCTAGGACTTTGAGATGTGGTTCCAAAACTCTAGTTGCTCAAAACAGAGTCTTGCATTTTGTTTTCTTCAAAATTGTCAAAGATTTGTGGGTATTTTTATCGTATGTTTTCTTCATGCTCCCATGTAGCATATTCAGGACAATAGCAAGTCCATTGAACCCTTAGTATCCCTATGAATATTTTCCTGAGCACTTTGACTTTCTGGTCCAGGATGTGTACTAGTTCCACCCAGAAATCCCCTTCGTGCTCCACCTACATCACAGTCCAATCAATTATGTGGTTAGGTTCAGGCACATATTTCTTTAATAATGACACATTAAATACATTATGCACTCTCATGGATGCAGGAAATGATATCACATATGCAACTTACCCTATATTTTCTAATACTTCAAAAGGTATACAACATCTTGTTGCCAACTTAGGGAAACTTCCTAATATTATCAAACTTCTTTTCGCCTTTACTTTTAAAAGAACATGTTCATCCACTTTAAAATATCTAAACACTTTGTTCTTGTATGCATGATTTTTTTTTCTATCTTGGGCAACCTTTAAATTCTGCTTGATATTTTCCATTTTCTCTTCCATTTCCTTCAACAAATATATCCCAATAACCTCTTTGTCCACTATATTATCCCAACTCACTAGTGTGTTACACTTTGTTCCATACAATGCTTCAAATGGACTCATTTTTAATGAGGCATGATACCCATTATTGTAAGAAAATTCAACTAAATGAATATAATCTTTCCACTTTGATGGTTGGTACATCACATACATTCTAAGCATGTCCTCAATTATTCTATTAGTCTTTTCTGTTTTCCCATCTGACTCTAGGTGATATGTTGTACTGAGATTTAAATTTGTTTTAAATCCTTTGAATAAACCCTTCCAAAAATTGGAAGAAAACTTTGGATCTCTCTCTGAAACTATTGGCTTAGGTACTCCATGTAATATTCATTGCCTTAGGTAGCCTGAAAACTTCTTTCATATAAATCTCTGCAATATTCGTTGCCTTGTGTGTTGTTTTCATTGGAATAAAATGTGTTTCTTTAGTCAACTTGTCCACCAACACCATGATGGAATCATATTGCTTCATTGTTCTAGGAAGCTTTCTAATAAAATCTATTGTGACCACTTCCCACTTTCATTATGGAATGGAATATGGCTATAGTATCCTCATTGGATGTCAATTCTTTGTCTTTACCTTCTATTACTCTAGACACTAGGCTATGTAGTTATCCACGTATTTCTTCATTCTTGTCCAAAAGTATTGGATCCTTACAGTTGTAATGGATTTTGGATATCATGAGTGTCTAGAATATGGCACATTTTTCATTTTTCTCAGCACTATATTTTTCAGCTCCATGGAATTTGGCACATACATATTGCCTCTGTACAAGAGGATCTCATCCTCCTTCAATTCATAATTTTTAAATTTCTTCTATAAATTTCTTTGTTATAAGTTTTACTTTATTTGTAAATAATGTTGATCTAAATTTGTTGCTTCAAGATTTTTATCTTTTATATATGTCATGTACATTTTGATGGATGCAATATGCATTTCATGAGATCTCATGTTGAGTGCATTAGCCACTTGATTCTCCTTTATTTTTGTATGCTTGATCTCAAAGTCATATTCACTTAGAAATTCAAGCCATCTAGTTTGTCTGGAATTTAATGTGGGTTGTCTAAACAAATGTTTCAGAACACACTGGTCTATCCTTAATTCAAATTTCCTCCCCATGAGATAATATCACCACATTTTCAATGCATGTACAATTGATGCTAATTCCATGTCTTGTGTAGCATAATTCTTCTCATGCTCTTTTAATTTTTTAGACTCATAGAATACCACATGATATTTTTGTGTGAGGACTCCACCAATCCCTTCATTGCATGCATCAATTCACATAAAACAATATTCATCGAGATCTGAAATATTCAATATTGGTGCACTTGTCAAGATGTCTTTCAATTGTTGAAAGCTCTCTTCACACTTGGAAGTCCATTCAAATTTCACTCCCTTCTTTTGCAAAGAAGTGGTTGAGCTTGCAATCTTTGAGAAACCTTTTATAACGGTAATAACCAGAAATACCCATTAACGATTTGAAGTATGTAACATTTATTGTTTTTGGTGATCCTCTAATGGCCTCTATCTTCTCAAAATCAAATTTTATCCCTTCTACTAAAATTATATGCCCCGAGTAGTGAATCTTATTTTGATAAAATATTCACTTAGTTAGCTTAGCATACAAATTATGTTCTCTTAAAACTTGCAACACCATTATTAAATGTTACTCATGTTCTTCCTCTGACTTAGAGTATATGAGTATATCATCTAGGAACATAATTACAAACTTGTCCAGGTATTCTTTGAACACTCCATTCATGAGGAACATAAAAACAACTAAGGCATTTGATATTCCAAATGGTACTATCGTGAATTCATAATGCCCATATTTTTTCCTAAAAGTTGTATTGTTGATGTATTCTTCCTTTATCCTCACTTGATGATAATTGAACTCAATTCAATCTTGGAAAATATTCTTGCAAATTTCAGTTGATCAAATAAATCATCAATCTTTGGAAAAGAGTATTTTTTTCTTTATGGTGACCATATTTATCTATTTGAAATCAATGCACAACCTTAAGGTTCCATATTTCTTATTCACTAATAGAATTGGGGTACCCCAAGGTGACACATTTGGGTGTATATACCCCTTCTTTAGCAACTCTTCAAGCTGCACCTGCAACTCCTTCAACTCTAGCATGTCAATTTTGTAAGGTGTCTTGGACACTGGGGCAACTCCTAACACCAAATAAATAAAGAAATCAATTTCTCTCTTTGGTGGAAATCCTAGGATATACACAAAAACATATTCAAAATCATTTAATATTGGATGGTTTTCAATGCTTTCCACTTTATATCTAGTTGCCTCTTCCATATGGGTTGCAAAACTCTGACATCCCTTCCTGAAAATATTTTTCAACTTCATGGATTAAATCTCTCTAACAACTACATCTCTTGGAATTCCTTGAACCTTGACTTGATACCCTTCATCATAAAAACATGTGATTGTATTATTGTAATAGTCTAGGACAACATGGTGTTTTTCCAACCAACACATTCCAATTAGACAATCATATGAACCCAATGGTATGGTGTTTACACCTACCTTTGTATTGAGTCCATTCATGTCTACTAGACAATATTTAAATAGCTCATTGATCTTCCTCTTAGCCCCTATGTCTAACTAAACTAACCAAGATGTCTTATGCTTACTCTGCAAATGAAATATTTCAACAATGTTAGATTTTATGTAACTACGGCTAGCTCCAGGATCAATTATAATTGCTATGAGATGGTTATCAATCTTACCTTCCACTTCAATAATGGGGGATTGATATTCCACTTATTTATTTTAAAAGGATACATACATCCTTGGCATGTTTCCTCCCATGTATTCCATTGTTTCATCATCCTAAATATTGTGGACAGTCCTCATTCTTTCTCCTTTGTGAGGGCAGTCCCTATATAAGTGATTTTCCTCACACCACCACAATTATACCGATTTCTTCCTTGGTCTTTTCCCAAATGAATATGTAGTCTTCTATTCATTTTGGGTTGACTGAACTTGCTTATTTTCTTGGTATTTTTTCTTGAAAAAGGGTGTCTTAAAACCTTTATGCCTTTGATCCCTTTTACCCTTCATCTTGTCATTCCATGTTTTTTGGAAAATTGGCCTTCCTCTGCTCTTCTCATAAATATGTTTTTCTCTCCTTATGGATTCCTCCAAAGTCTTGGGTTATCATATTGTATATTGGCACTATAGAAAGAGGTTAACCCACTTAGAAACCTTTGGATTTTGACCTTCTCATCCTTTATGAAGTCAACATACTTTATCAATTCAAAGAACCTCTTCTCATATTCCCCCATTGTCATGCTTACCAACTTGTGTTGAAAGAACTCTTTCATCTTCCTTTCATAATAATGCTCAGAAGAATATTTCTCTTGGAAATATTCTTTGAACTGCCTCCATGAGATCCTCTTCTCATCAAGGTGTTTGGATTGCTTAAGTTGATCCCACCACATGGTTTCCTTTCCTTGCTAGTGGTAGGTGGAAATTCTGGCTTCTACAAAGGAGGGGTAATCATGCAACTAGAAATTCTAGCTTCTACCAAGGAGGGGTAATCATCCAGCTGGAAATATTTCTTCATTTGCAATAGTCAGGCCTCGGCCTCAGACTCTTATCCTTTCTTGTCCTCACCATTGAAATTTTGTGGCTTAATTTTCTTGATTTCATCTTGCAATATGTCTGCCTCGAGCCTTCTTCTTTGCCTCCTAATAAGAGACACACTTGTGTTTCTCCCTGGCTCTAAAATTGCATGAGTTCTTCTTTTGGATTTCCTTGGAGAATGATGGTGCCTTCTCATGCTTCTTGATTTTCTATCATTCCCATTATTATCCTTTCTTCTATGAGATCTAGACGTTGTCACTTGTCTAGAACTAGTTGTTTGCTTGGTACCAGAGTCCTTGTTAACTTGATTATGCAAGATATTCAAAATTTTAAGTATCTCTTCCTAATAATTCATAGTCCTTTCATTATTTTCCCTATATCTATTCACTTCTCTATGTTATCTTCTCATAGTTACGGGGTCCTTCTTGTCCCTTCTTCCATTAGTCATTGTCTCAGCATTTCCCATGCTAACATGCAGACCTCTAAATTCCTCTTTGTGACTGTAGGATCTCGGGGCATCTTCCATAGTTGTAGTTCACATATAGGAACCAAAATTCCTTTATGAACCTCTAAATTATGTATAAAATGTGCATGCAAACAATTTTCTATTAGATAAAAATAAATACATACAAAATTTTGGAAAAGAATGCTTAAATTTGTCTTCCCTTTAATTCCATCAATCCTCTTAGTTTGAGTTGATTGCAAAGTTTGATGCTCAAATTAATTATTGGCATTAATATATCGATTCTCCTCCTTGATACCTTCCCATCAATTATTCATTTTCCATATTCTAAGTTTCAAGAATAAAGTTATGGTTCTTAGAAGTTTTGACTTTTTTTCCCAATTTATCCATATATGTTAGACGTGTCTTCTTTCTCTTCCTACATATTTTCACATATCAAAATTCTAAATATGGCTCCATGGTTGTCTTCTATGGTTCATAATATTTCCATAGATTGTGCATGTGCCCCAAACATACTTTTGATCAAGGAGTTATTCCCTCTGCAAGTAAATCAGTGCCAAAATTTTCCTTTAACTATTTCAGTTGTAACTTTCTCATACAAGCTTCATTTTTCACTCGGATTAGATCATTGGATATCTCTCTCAGAGTTATTTTATTTGAGCTATAGAGATAGCATGTACGTTGGTACACTTTGCCTAAAAACATCATTTATGGCCTCAAAATCGCCTCGCAAGTTCATGACCTTCAAAAACCTCAAAATTTCGTACAAATTTGATTGTTTTACTGTTATAAAAGCCTTTAAATCTAATTCGTCGATCTCAAATATGGTGAAATCTAAGCCATCGATTCCTTAATCCTTTCCCAAAACCCATGGATCAATTTCCACTATTGATCGACCCTAATGCCCAACAACCAACCATCGTACATTGGTCATTTCTCTTGGAAACCACTTGCAACACATCATTAAACAAACCAACCCAACCATAATCCATTGGTCATCGACAATATTCATTAGTGGATGAAAACTCCTTACCAATTCAATTGACACAACCATCAGTCGTCGGTCATTTCTTGGTTGGCATGACATGACACGTGGATGCTAACATGCCATGACATGTAGACTTCAAAAATCATATTCTCATTGATGTGGAATGACACATGGATGTTGACATGGCATGCCACATCATCACCCTCATTTCTTCATAAACCATCGACCATCGACCATTTCTCTTGGATGAACTAAACACCTCACCAATTTTTTTGACACCCAACCATTGGCCATTGAACATCAATGGCTTTCGTTGGCGACTAAAAACCTGCATCAATCCAGTCGACTTGACCATCGGTCATCGACCATTGGAAATTTCATTGGCAACCAAACACTTCGTCAATCCAGCCAACCTGACCATCGGTCATCGATGATTTCCTTTGGCCAACTCTAGCACTTAGAAAATTTTCAACCAAATCCCCGATGAATTTGGACCATCGATCTCTGAGCCAAGATGATATTGATTGTTGATCGAATCTATTTTTCCAACCTTCAAAAACTTATTCAAACCATTGATCTACTCCACTTTGTAAATATCTAAATTCAATCCTAGTTGTTGATTGGACCCAACCTCCCAATGGTCGAAAATGAATCTAGATGGTTGATTTGATCCATTTTCAAAAAAATCGAAAATGAATCTCAATCGTCGATTTGATATATTTTCCAAATGGCCAAAAACGAATCCTAGTCATTGATGTGTTAGACCTTGGCAACCTCCAAAATCCTTGTAAATTTTTATATTTATCAAAATGAACCCAGGTCGTTGATTTTGAGATCGAACATGATATCAGTTGTTGATTCTTCAAATTTTCCCAATGCTACAATGACCATCAAAATTTTAATTTCAACCCTTGACGTTGAATTTAACTATGCAAATCTACAGATTCACACCCCAAATCATCTCTTCAACTGCTCTGAGGCATTTAAACTCAAAATTTTCCACAAATTTGGGGATTTCACTCTAATTTCTTTGTTTTTCCCCAAATTCTCACAAACCAAAGTCTGTAACAGTGAATTTCACCAATTCTCTCTAGTTTTTGTCCCATACAAGCTTGGTGATTGAACCAGAAGATATGATACCATAATGTAATGTCCCCTAGCCCAACTAAGGAACATTATGTGTGGAAAACTCATAAAAGCTTAAAAAATTATGTTGACTAATTTCTTGTAGCTTATTAGCTACAAATTACATACAGATTTGACCATTGTTTGTTACCATTAAATTGATGTATCTACAACATTCTAAAATAGACGATAAATACAACTAATAACTGATTATAGTGGCATAAGAATCATCCTCATACACAAAGTTCATGTACGGTAATTAAACACATTAAATAACATAGCAACAAGATAAAACACTTATCTTTCAAATTAGTTGTGCAACTAGCTTCTTGGGATGGATGTTCCACTCAACCATAGACTTGATGTTTTGTATCTTCACAACATTTCACCCCCAAGATGGGGTAGAAATCCACAAAAGAGGGTGGTCTCTCACTACCCACTCGTAGCTCATAAATCCCACAACACACTAGTATTCTCCTACAGCTATCCCAATTTTCCACCAGTTGTCTTCCTCTCAACCTGTCGAACCGAAGGAATGTACCCCTTCATTGATATCATTCCCTCGGGTGTCCCATTCATTTATCAATATCTCTCTAGCACATATAATCATGAATCTCTCCACTGGGAACTCATTGTTAGGAAAACTACCAACAAACACTTGTTTTTTTAGTGCAACTCACATGGGAGTTCATTATTTAGGATTGAAAACCTGGATCTTCAGTCCTCGGCTCCAAATACACTCCAGAATTATCCCTCCATGGCTACTCCATCTCCAATATCTTCTTTTCTTTTCTCTATTTTGTATTCATGCAAAAACTTGATTGTCTCCAACTGTTGTAACTGCCCATACGAATTTTCTCTCTTTGGTTAGCCTGTTTGACTCACACACTTCCCCAAGATGATTGTACTCAGCCCCAATGCTCCTAATAAATATGGGATGTGACTTCTCAAACCCACCCTCTTACATGCATTCAATGATTGGCTTTGAGAAATTTCAATCAGCTAAATATATATATATATATATATATATATATATATATATATATATATAATTAAAGAATGTAGGTGAAATTAATAGACATGGGTAATTCCCCCTTGGACATTGTCTTAGACCCTCCCCTCTCTTGTGAATTAATTCAACCTCCATCTCTTTCCATGTCCCCTTAATAGTTGGCATCACATTTTATTATTAAAACTTGGAAATACATTTCGCATTTACATCACTTTGGTTGTAGCCACATTATATCTGCATTAAGCAATAATTAAAATAGGGATTATAGTGGGTATGTTACAGATTTCTTTGAGAAAATCAATGGGAATAATGTGGAAGTCATGATGGCATTTTCTCAATCATTTGATGGTGAACAAGCTCAGATAGGTAACCTCACGTTCCATATTTTTTAACACTTTCTATTGCAAATCATAAGACTTCCACAAAATGGTGAAAAGTGGTTTAAAAATAAACCAACGGAGATGAAGGCATGGACATCATTTTTGTTAAGGAATAGCCAAAAGAACTTGAATTAGGAAGAAGGGGTTCCAAGATTATGGTTAAAGGACCCCTGGAAAGATATTTCCTTCCTTATCCAAAAATATATCACTTCTGAAGGAAGATCTAGTTTCTTTTTCCTCTACCATATAAGACTTTTGATGCATTTGAATGATGAAAAACCCTTAAATATGCCTTATTACTTATTACACAGTTTGACAAAGATGTCCATAGCAATCCATAAACAAACCAAAAACATTGAAAGGTCTTTATATCGTCATGGGTTGATCAAAATGATAGTCAAACATGAATTAATGAAGAAAGGAATGGGATGGTCAAAATTCTTAGTTGAAAATGAATTTGAAAACATAGGAGATGCTCCAAGAAATATTGCAGGAAATGTACCAAATTATACAGCTAAAGTCCAAGAAGTTCATGAAATTCCAAGGCAAGGAATTGAAAATAATACACAAACAAAGAGAAAAGTGAAAATAAATTAAGCTGGAGAATCTTCATTTCAACCAAAATTGACAAGGGCTGTGAACATAACACTTGAAAGAAGCAAGCAACAAGATCGAGGGTCTATGAGTTTTGGAAAAAGATACGAGACTAGATATTGTAGAAAAAAATCAAGATCAACCCCTGAAGTTGATGGAAGTCAACAAGAGTTCTATGAATATTTATAAAGAAAAGAAAAGGAAGCAAGAGAATTGTGTTCATCAATAAAATCACCTTTTCTATTTATTAACATGGAATTATGAGAACTTTCTTTGGAAAGGAAATTTCATCCAACAACTATTGACAGGGAAGTTTCTCCAAATCTATATCAATTGGAAGAAAACATGCCTATAGATACCTCTTTTACAATAAAAGAATATTCTGGACAAGGAGAGGACCAGGTTGATCTCAAATTTAAAATTGAAAAAGAAAAAGAAACGGGTCAAAGAATTAAAAAGTAAGAGCAAAGAAATGCAAGTCTCAGAAAGGCACATAGAAGATGAAAATGAACTCTTAAAGAAGAATAGTGTCAAGATGATGAATGAAAATGACCAATTGAAGGAGCTAAATAAATTTAAGAGCATGATCAAGTAATAGGACAACCTTCCAAATGTATAAACTTAGAAAACCTATGAAATCCCAAACAGAGGAATTGGAGGTAAAAGCTTCAACTAAGAGATAGAGGAAAGTTAGTAAAACTTCCACATCAAGTGTGGATGTTTTACTCAAAGAAGTTGGAGCAATATAAAAGGAGAAGAAAACAAATTTTGTCATAATTTTGGTTTTCATGAGGTCATGCAAAAGATTTAGTCTGGGGGAATGTTGGTACTATGTTTTGGTAGCTAGAAAAAATCTAAACCTATGTCCTTTTTACCCTCTTATCCCTCTTTTTGGCACATTTTCCATCCACTTGGCTTAATGAAGATATTCAAAGGAATATTAGGTAATTTCTTATTTTATTTTTAATTTTTTTAAATCTACAAGTTAAAGTAATCAAAATTTGGATTTTATCAATAATTTCCTAAATAACTATGTTCTTGTAATGTGTTGTTCATTTAGACAGTTGCAGAACAAACTAGAGGAAATAGGAGCGTGGGTTACGATCTATTTCTTCATACTATGGTGTGTTTCCCCTTGGATGCGAGTAAAAGAGCCAGAAATCCCCCGATCAATTCTCCAATCAACGTGAGTACCAGCTAAAAATTCCACAACAACAAAAACAAAGATTCAATCTGATTCACGAAATCATGGAATCATCACTCAATCAAGATCAAATCAACTTTATTTAGAAGCTACTTGGTTACATCATTACTCTATGAGAGTATTTCTAGGCTAGTTGTTATATTTCACTTTGTATAAATAAGTTGAAAATGAAGCTTTGTGGGGAATTGAAATAGGATATAGAACCTCTTAACTCAAGTATTAGGATATTTAGACACTTAGGAGTTAGTTAAGATCAAATGGTTGAATGTGTCGTTAGGTAAAAGTGTGTTTATTTAGTATAAATTAGTATGCATTTTTAGTTAGGTAATTTGATGGTCACAATATATTCCCAACATAGAGTGATACGGCAGTTCATATTATCCTTGATCTTAACGGCTACATTGATTTGTGGATTAACACCCAATTTGTCCATGATCTCTATTTAAAGAGCATGGAGGTTCATTTGTCGATGATCGATTTTGAGAAACTCTCTTGTAAATCTCTCTGTAATATTTTATTTTGCATTAATAAATTTCTCCAAGTGGCCATGTTGACTGAGACTGTGGATATTTCCCCCATGGGATCTTCACTCAGTGAACTTGTGACATAGCACTTTCATTTATGGAATATTAAAGACTACCCTTAATTTCACTAGAAATTGTTAAATATCTCCAAAAATCATGTTGTTGACCCCCCCTCCCAATATATCTTTCCAATAAAAGAAACCCCTATTTTTATTGGATATTCCTTTTTATACCCCCCAATACCTATAAACCCCTCGATACCCCACATGCCCCCCTAATACCTACAATATATTGACTTTATTTTTCACAATTAAAAAAAAAAATTATGAATGAACATGATAAGATATTGGTCAACAAGGTGAAGCCTTCCCCGTAGGGGTTTTACCTTGTGAAAACATCGGTGTGTTGATATATGATCTAGTTGTGTGAGTGGTAACTGAAGGTGTCCATATCATTGTTGGAATACATGTGTTGTTGAACATCAAGTCTGTAAATAGTTCTTATGATTAATATAAGAGCTATGATTTCATTAAGATAGTTTTCTTATTCATGTGCATGTGTCAAGCCTGGAGGGCACCTTCCTCTGGTTCATGTCACTCTTGTAAATTTTTGTGCATACCTTTTGTTTTTCTACATCTTCTTATTTTGGTAAATCATTTCACTCTCTTATTTACAGTTCAAAACTTTAATTTATAGATTTAAATTCATATTTTATTTCAATTTCAATTTCAATTTGCAGACGATTTAATTAATAAATGATTGATTATATTTCTTACAATCTACAACTTTCATAAGTCAACAATGTACAACTACAAGAACCTACATTCTTGAGGTAGAATAACCTTGCATCCTACTTTACTATTAGTGAGACTATGATAACTCTAGATTGGAGAAGTTAGAATTTAGTTTAAAACCCTTTTCATTTGAATGAGTGATTGCCATCTTTACAATATGTAATTCTCACAAGTCAACAAAGTATTGTTGCAAGAGCCAACAATCATTGTGGAAATACGATCTTGCAACTTGAATTTCCACCAATGAGTATGTGATAACTATAGATTGAAATCATTAGATCTTAATCTACAACCTTTTCAGTTTGAATGTGTGTGTTAAGTATTTTTTTCACTCTTTAATTTTCACAAGTTAACAGAGTATTGTTACAAGAGCCATCTCTTGTAGAGGAACTGAAGTCTTGTAACATGTTTTCCTACTAGTGAAACTATGAAAAGATTAGGTTGAAAGTATTAGTTCTTACTTGAAGTTTTGTAGATTAAGTTAGCTTGCATTTTTCCTTTAATAACTAGTTAAGATATTTCATTAGTAGTTGATTATCATTGTCAAGTTTGGATTCCATTCATGTAGGTTAAAGGATTGTAGAACATGTTTCAAAGCTAATCCCCTCACATATAGTGTCCCATTTATGCAAATAAATTAGGTTGATAGCTCCATGTGCATCAAAGTTCCCAAAGATGTGATTTTGGATTTGGGTGGTCGTGAAAGAATGTCTTCCAACTTATTTGTGCTACCTTTCTTATAATTGATGACTAGATGAAATTGTTGTAACAACCTCATCCATTTGTAGTGCCTGGTTTGATATAACTTACTCTGGGCCTACAAATACTGGAGTGGTTGGTGATCTATGTGGATGATGGTCTCCTTGCCCATCAAACAGTTCTTCCATTTTTTAACAACTTGTATCAAAGAATAGAGCTCCTTTTCGTAGGTAGGGTAGTTGAAAACCACCCCATAAAATACTTCAGAATGATAGCATACAAGCCTTCCTCCTTGCATCAAGACTTCTCTCATGGCATAACCACTCGCATCCATCTCCACTTCGAAGGGCTTATGCAAGTTTGGTAGCATGAGCATTGGTACTTAACTGTTCTTTCTTTTCATCTCATCAAAATCCTTATGTTGATTCTTCCCCCACTGGAAACTCTTACCACTCGTTGTTATGGCATGGAGTGGTGCAGCTACCGCTAAAATGAAGCTATGAACTTTTGAAAGTAATGTGCTTCCCCAAAAAAAATCCTAACTTCAATGACATTTGTAGGAACTAGCCATTTCATGATGTCCTCCATCTTTGTGAGATCTATCTCGAGCTCCCCTCCACCGATCACATGCCCCAAATACACCAAAGTCTGTTGAGAAAACTCACATTTCTTGAGATTGGCTAGCATCTGGTGCTTTTTCAAAGTCTCTAAAACCTACATAAGATGTGAGATGTGTTCCTCCCAAGTAGTGTTATAAACGAATATATCATCCAAATATACAATAACAAATTAATCTAGATAATGGCATAAAAAAACATTCACTAGTCTCATAAATGTAGTCGATGCATTGCATAAATTGAATGGCATATATAACCACTCATACAAACCTTTCCTTTCCTTGAAGGTATTCTTCCAGGTATCTTCTTCTTTGAATCGTACCTAGTGATATCCTGATTTCAAATCCAACTTAATGAAGTACTTGACATGTTGCAGCTAGTCCAATAGACCATCAATTCTTGGCAGAGGGTATTGATTATTCAGTGTAATCTTTTTCAATGCCTTGTAATCGGTACACATTCTCCAATTCACATCCTTCTTGTGAACAATTATGATGGGTGACCCATAAGGTGAGGTACTTGGTCGAATTATACCATGCTCCAACAACGGTTGCAACTGCTTCTTCACTTCATTCGCTTCCAAAGCATAATGTCTATACAACCCAATATTTGGCAATGGGGAATTATTATAATAATCGTATTTCGTGCTCCACATCCCTCTTGGGTGGCATCCCTTTAGGATCCTTGAATACTCCTCTGCATTCATGTAAAAACTCCTCCAACTAATGTGTCTTCTCTTTAGTACACCCCTCTAGGGATGCCTTCACTCTCATTAACTCATCATCAAACCGATTTTCTCTTAAGA
The DNA here is from genome assembly GCA_009831015.1 of Picea engelmannii. Taxonomy (NCBI): domain Eukaryota; kingdom Viridiplantae; phylum Streptophyta; class Pinopsida; order Pinales; family Pinaceae; genus Picea; species Picea engelmannii. The sequence goes on along the minus strand of ML829165.1, from coordinate 40,783 downwards.
AAAGAAAAACATATTTCTTACTAGAACTATCAACTTTTTGTATTGGTTGGAACTTACCAGTGAGATGTTTGAATTGAATTTATGTGTGTTGATGATGTAGGACTTCTCATCCTTGATCAATTGGTACTAGTTGAATCTATGCATGAATATTGCATCCCTCGTATACATGTAAGGGATTCCAAACACTACTCCACATACATCAAGGGGTACTACGTCCAATTCCACTTCATTAATAAAATCAACACTTATAGAAAATTGAATCTTACATTATTTCATTACCTTTATATATGAATCCTTGTTACCCAACCCAATGGATAAGGGATAGGATGATCCTGAACCTCCAATCCAAGCTTGTTGACTAGATCTGTTGCTATGATATTATCCTTTGAACCAGATTCAAACATAACATCTATCTCGGTCTTCTTGACATGAATATTACTATGGAAGAGCTTGGTCATCTCCTTCTCTTCCTGCTGATGAAGGATACTTAGATTCACCTCCTTTTGCACATATGTGCAGACAATATTTTCATCCACATCTGAGCTAATTTCAACCTGATTGCTTGAATCTATGGCTAAAATATTCTTATTCTTTTTTTTGTTTCTTGTGGCTCTTTGAGTTCATCTCTAGATGCAGTTTCCAACATTTTTCCTTGGTGTGGCCATCAATGTTGCAATGGTCGTTGGGATCTTTGCACTAATATGTAGTGGTTGTTATCTTCTTATATTTTCCCCCTTTATGCTTCTTCTTCCCCTCCTTCAAATCTTCTTGGTTCTCTCTCTACTTCGAACCACTTAGTTTCCCCTTCTTTTGGCCTATGTTTTCCAGGTACTGTGTCTGTACACATGCCTCATCCATTGTCTTTGGCTTGAAGAGCATCATATGCTTTCATATATGATTATGTAAACTCCCAAAATACTTGAGGAGTACATCAAGGTTATTGGGAAAGATACCCACCATGATGGCCATCTTTCTGAACTCAGTGGTGTACTCATGTACACTTTTCCCCTGCCTCTACCTAATGTGGTGCTATGAGATCCATAGGTCCTCTACATACCCGATAGGGTAGAATTGGGACTTAATGATGGTTTTGAAGTCCTCCCAGCTATTTAATGGTAGATCACCCTCTAGCCTAAGTGTTTCCATATTGATTTCCCACCAGGTTAAAGCATGTCCCTCTAACTTCAATCTAGCAAATGAAATATTATGTTCTTCATCTATATGGTGAATGCTAAAATAAACTTCTAGTTGTTGTAACCAATAATTCTATTTTAATGCATCGATCTCACCTTGGTATGGATTTATGTCCACTTTTGATTCCATATTGAATAAGGACTTTGAAGGGTTGATGGCACTCAAACTCGACTGCTTTTTCTTGGATTCTTTATGTGACTCGTTTCATGAGTCTTCCTAATCTCCCAATTTCCCCTTCTATCTGATCTTTGAGTTAGAGCCTCCATCATCTTTGAACGGTGCAATATTTCTTGCTAGAGCCACCATGAGGAGGTTCATATTGTAACTGATGTCAACAATTTGTGCTTCAAACCTCTCAAATCTCTCTTCTATATTTGGATCTCGAGCGTTGTTATGAATAGAATCATCTAACATGGCTAGGTTTTTTGTGACTTCTCTTTAAGCCAATTCCTAGATCCTGCAACTTCCCACAAAATGCCCAAAAGAAACACCTGCTCTGATACCAATATGATCTCTAAATTGTCATTGATATTCCATTGGAACAGTTCGTCACAATATATCTAATAAATAAAACTGAAATCTACACTATGAAGGTTAAATTCCTTTCGATTCCATAATATCTAGTTATTGATTTTCTGTTTATGCATGAAATAGATAAAATGAGGAAAATAGAGAATGGAAAAGTACAATCACACACCATCCACAAGATAACACAAATATTTCTCTAGGAAATCCTTAATGGAGAAAACCCATCTAGAAGGTGAGGTTGCTCTGCTCTCTTTTCTCTAGTATGGAAATAATGTAAGTACAAAGGAGAAGGCACTATGGAGTTACCTAAGACTCGTGACCTATTAGGCCACCACACAACATTAACCCCCTCTATTATGCTCTCTAATTTCCCACTCCCAGTTGTTTTTCTCTGTTATGGAACAAAATACAATAACATAGAATGGAACCCCTTCCCCTCCTGGTGGCTCAGTATTTAACATGGCTTGATGGCCATCCAAGGGTAGGTTTTTAACCTCCTCAACCCTCAATTTTAGTAGGGTTTTGAACCTTCTAGAATATTTTTGAAATTTCTCACGTGGCTATCCCCATATGCATGAGTAATGGGGGTTGACGTGGCATCCTCTCATACCATGGTGGTCAACATGATAGGTCAACTTGTGGGAGGCATAACTTTTGCATACAAAATCTGATTCACACACGATCTGCACCATTGGAAAGGTCTCAGAGTGTAGAAAACTATCAAGGGAGTGTGTGCAATTTTTGGACACAAGAACCCCCAAAAATGTCACTTAATGTCTCAAAATGGCTCTAGAAGGTTTCAGACCCCAATTTTATAAATTGGGACCTGCCACTAAAATGACCTTGTGAGTTGATTCCTCTAATTGTTTCCACTCTAAAAGCATCAAGATAGGTGAAAAATAATATAACAATCCAATCTAGATCAAATATGATCTATAAAATAATGTGTATATTCCATTGGAATAGTTTTTCACAATATAGCTTACAATATTTTGCAATCTCTTATGATGCAATGTTTTACTTTTGATTTCAGATTAAACAGTACTATCTTAGTGCATAAAATATAAACAAAAACTAAAATGAAAAAAGAAAGGATGATTTTAAGGATGCAAATTTATTTTAAAATGTTGAAACCTTGGTGAATCTTACTAGTCCTTCATATCCCAACTATAAAATGTTTGGCTATATTTTTCTAAAAATATTCAAATTTCTAAGGATTTATATAGTTTGTATAAAATTTTGGCGATTTTTAAGGTAAAATAATTTTATCCTATAGAATTTGGGCAAATCATTTTTAAAATGGTGAATCTTTTTTTGGGAAAATTCGTGGAAAATTAGCTCATGAGCGAAATTTAGCCCCTAAAATTATCCCTTGAAAAAAGATAAGAAAATAACACACCATCCACATAATAAACCTAAGATGTACCTTGGGAAAATCCAATACGGGAAAAATCCAGCAAGAAGGTGGGGCCTATGCCTTGTACATTTCTTCTCATTTAAATGCAAATACAAAGAAAGTGCACTCACTATGGAGTTGTCATGGACATTGTGGCCTGAATGACCACTATATGATTTTATAACTCATTTTTTATGCTTCAATATCTCAAACTATGGAACAATAAACAATACCATAAGAATGAAACGACTTCCTATCTTAGTGATCCATTATTTAAGATGACCTCATAGTCATCTAGGGCCAGGGGTAAGTTTTTTCCATACCTTAACCCCTAATTAGGGGTATGGTTTTAGACCCTATAGAATCACTTTGAAAGTCCACATGTTACTATCTCCACGTATGTGAGTAATGGACATTGACATGCGGATCCACTCAGTATCATGGTGTTCAACAAGATAGGTCAACTTCCAAGAGGCATAACTACGACATACAAACTTTGATTGAGGTGATATTCATGTCGTTGGAGAGATTTCAATGTGTAGAACAACGACTAGGGGTTGCAACTTTGTTAGCAAAGTTTTGACCCCAAATTGGTCACTTAAGATCAAACAATGTCTAGAAGTTTTTGGACCCCAAATCATCAAAATGTGACCTACCCCTAAAATGGGCTTTACTATACAATAGCTACAATTTTCCACCCTAGATGACAAATTATATAATTATCCATTTTGGAACATTTTTGGGAAAAAACATAAAAATTAGATATCACATTGGCATTCATACCAACATAATGCATATTTAAATTCATGGTTGAGAATTAGATTCATTATTCTTAGAATCATACACACACACACCAAAAAAAAAAAAAAAAACAGATTCATTATTCTTAGAATCATATAAAAAAAAAAAATCAGATTCATTATTCATAGAATGAGTTGTTAGGTTCAGGGTTTGGTTTTGGTTTTCTAGGGCTTAGGTTGTTTAATTTGATGTCATGGTGGGCTCCTCCCACATCCTCTTTCCCGCCATATGCTCTCCATTTTTCCATGAGGCCTTTGTCTTTCATGTTTATTGGTGTTATTTTTTACAAATGATATGTTTCCTCTTCCTACGAAGGTTCCGAAGAGAAAAATGCAAAAAAAAATGGTGATTTTGAAATGGTTTGGAGATTCGGCTAGTTTCCTAGGTAATTCTAGTGACATAGTTGAGAACATAACTAGAATTCCAAGGCAGTGCTAAGAAGTGATAATTGTTGAAGGAGAAGAGAGAGCCATAAAGAGAAAAATTTAGAGCAACAATATGATATGGATGATGACTTAGAGGGAATGTTGTTACCTCGCATCAATGAGCGAGAAGAAGTCGGGCACTAAGAAGTTTGCTCTGTCTGACTGAACTTGCAAAAGAGATTTGGTATTGAAGCCTCTTATGACCAGAAACATCGATATGCCAAAAGTATGAGGTAATGGGCCTAGAAAGATTCATCTTATTCTTGAAAAAAAAGTCGACCCATCGTGTGCAAGAATCGTCGATTTAACCCAAGAAAGTGGTTGCAATTGATGTTGATGCAAAGTTGGATTGCTTAGTGTTGTAGTGCAGAATAAAGTGGTCTAGATTGACATGTATCAAGGAATTTATGTCACGTTCCTCTTTAGATCATTCTCGTCCTATTTGTCACCGTAACTTGTAATTCTGAATTTGCAACTTGAGCATTGTTGTGAGTAAGAACTTAAAATTCTGGGATAGAAGTTTTACCCCAAGTATTATGTGAGTAGAAAACGAATAGATAAAGTGTAAACGTGACAAAATATGGTATCAAAGTGGAATGTCTACTTACAAAAATGTCTATTGAATACAAAGTACTTCAATTCATGGATGCACTCAAACCACATAATAGAGACTTGGTAGAGAATTAGAACAAATACAATACAAAAGGCAATCTAGCTTGCACTAAAGGTGGAAAGTTAAAAAAACTAAAAGTTCAATTAATCTATCAATGGGGAAGAATCCCAATTCCAACAATAGAACAAAACCACCATCAATGCAAGCCCATCCTTTAGAATCTCTCCTTTCCAAAATTTAAACCATAATTGGAATTTCACACCATCAATGCAAACCCATCCTTTAGAATCTCTCATTTCCAAAATTTAAACCATAATTGGAATTTCAGAAGAAATGATAGAATGGAAAATATCAACCTGGATGTCTTAAAAATCAAAATAGCAATTTAAAAAAAGGAAAGGATAACAAGAGACCAAAATTATGATGAAAAAAACCAAAAGTGATGAATATGTTTTTTAAGAACGGTTTTTATAAGGACAACCTCATGACAAGTAAGCAAAGTCGTTTAAGAAATTCAAATTGAAGTAAAAAAACCAATGGACTTGAAGCACATATTTCAATAGATTTAGAATGTATTTATAGCGTCATCTCTCAAGGAGGGTTGAAACACTTATTATTATGAACTTGTAAATTGATGATAAATGCAATTTGAGTTGTATAGTGACTAACCATTATCATCAACACAAAACCATACAAACAACATTAAGATTTCAATGTCGTGAAAATAACAATATATGATTCACTATTAAGATAGAAATGGATCGATTTATATAATACTTTAATTTACTCAAGAAATCATGTATTCAATTTCTAGAAAAGATTGAGCTATATAGAGGTATATTTGACCTAAACACACCTCTAATATCCACATTAAATGTTAAAAGCACAACAATAAAAGGAATTAACACTATGTACCCTATATCAAACAAACAATGAAAAAATAATGGAACTTGAAATAGACATTTGATTCAAACTAGTGTTTGAAAAATTCAATTATATCTTTCTCAAATGGCCTGCAACTAGGATTGTGGGGCTAATTATATGTATAATTTCCATTACATTTAATTTCAACTCAGGGGTTCGTAAACTTAGAGGTGCGAGCATAGGTAATGCAATATTAAATCTCTAATCTATCCTAAGCCAGCGACAATCCAAACAAACAAGAAAATTTAAAGCAAAGCAAGCTACAGGAAATGAACTGTGGGAATATATCACTGGGATGTGAGACAATAAGTGTTATAAGGGTTCAATGTTACAATCTTTCATATATGTATGTTCATGCAACTTCTCATGTGTAGCTTACTAACATGTCTCAATCCTTCAATGTTTTTTTCTATAGTAGTTTCTTCTGCTACGCAAAATGAAAGAAGGAAAATGAAAATTAACACCAAGGAAATCATCATTGGGTTGTGGAACAACTAACACTATAAAGGTTCTTAGTTGCAATATTTCACACAAATGTGTTATGCAATTTTGCAAAAGTAGCTCATTAGTGTCTTTAACCTTCAATGATATTCTTGTAATGGATCCACACATATATTGGAGGAAAATAAATTAAAGTGATGCAATGTAGAGACTTCAAAAGAAACTTACTTCAGAGATTTGTCCTCAAGAAGAGATACACCCGAAGAAGCAAAATAGGTATTGATACAGGATTAGTTTTGTTTTATGTATAAAAATGAAATTACTTCAAATGTTTAGCGATGCATATGTATTTATATGAGAACATAACAAACAAACATCTAACAATACATTTTTATTTACATCCAAATACATAACAACAAATAATGATATTTAATATATACAATACTAACATAATTTTCATATTATATATAATATGATATATCATATGAAAAAACGACAAAACAACAAAACACTTTAAGACTAAACAATATAACAATAACAAATAATCCAATAACAATTATTAATTAATATAATGATGACAAAACAAAAAAACACTTTATGACTAAACAATATAACAACTTGAAACAAGATAACAAATAATCCAAAGCTACTTAACAACATATAATAATTAATAACTAACAATATGATATTTATAGCAATTAACAATGCAACAAGATATATGAAACAACACATATAACAAATGATTAACGATATAACAAGATATGTAAGACAATATATATCACATATGAGACAATATATAACAATTGATATTTAACAATGTAATGATATATACATAGAAACGATAACAATATATATATATAATGATGTATATGTAGCAATCAATACTGGTCAATATACATGAAATCCTTATGGCTCTCACATAACAACACTCACCTGCATGTATATCAACAAATCTACAGTACAATATATATATATGAATTGGAATGAAAACCCACTTATATTACAATATAACAGATAAGGTAATAGAAATACAATATGCAGTGCTCAATGCGTTGAATTAGGAGCAGGTTAAGGGAACGACAAAGCAAGGCGGGGTCGTGAACCATAAGTATAAAGAGAGAGGCAATCTAAACGTGTAAGGGAAAGACGGAGAGCAAAGATGAAGTGTAATGTGAGGAGAAGTCATGAGGTCTGTAATAAAACACAAGATTGGAAAAGGAATTAAAAATGAGTCGAAGGTGTAATAAAATGAAGAATAGTACATTGCTGGTGTGAAATATTGTGGGAGAAAGTACAAAGAGAGAGCATAATTCGTGGGTGTTTTGAACCTAAAGATCAATCTTGTGAATTCATCATGAAGCCAGTAAATTAAATGGTAACTGATTAAAACAGAACATGTAAGAGATAAATGAAACACGCAGAGATAATCTTTGAGGAATTGAAGAAAATATTATGCACCAGTGCTACTAATTAAAGTATAGAACAAGGAAGCTAGTGAAAACTAGAGTGAGGGTCCCTCCCAATCGGTGTTGCGTTGCTTGGAAAGCTACGATGCGAAGGAACTGATCACGCACAGAAATGAAACTTCATAACATCAAAGATACATCATGAGAGTTTGATTTTTGACAACATATATGCCTACACTACCACCACTTCGACCATATATTTATACAAAATATCAATGGGAAAGGATGGAACCAAATCCCACAAACTCAGAACTGTTTTACCATTTTGGAAATCCAGCCACACAAGAAATATGGACAAGCCCATATTAGAAATATCTTCCTATCTCATAAACCGTGTCGGATTTTGGAAAACTACTCAACGGATAACCAATTTGGATTGTTCCCCAGAGCCCATGTTTTGGAATCTTCGTATTCATCTTCATTTGCATGAAAATTGAGGCCGAAGTTGATTGTCTAGAACTTTATATAATTTCAGAATGAATTATTGTTCATGAGTTGGAGGTCAACACGTGCAACCTAGGCACATTCTAAGCCATGTATATCATATCTACGTTGTTACAAAGAAAACCCATGTTCTCGATTTTCTCTCGAAAATGTACCAATAGGCTTATCTACAATGTCGGGTATGGGAACATGTTGGTAAGGGAATGTTAAATCATGATGGTACAAGAAATGAACTCAGATTTCTTTCTTATTAAAAATTGTGGTCTATGTAGGAAATCGAAACTTGTGAGGACCACTGCAAATGTAAGAACACTTAGAGAAGACGCTTGATCTGCAGGAACCTTCATTAGTAATACTATGATATAATCATCTCTAACCACTAAAAATATAAAACAAAATGATGCATTAACCACATTGGGTATATAATGGTAAATAATGATGTTTAATGAAGGTTTATTGCATAAATGGACACAAATTACTAACGAAACATCGAATTTACTAGGCCGAGAAACATGACAAAAATGGAGCCCAACACTCCCCCAAACTTAAGGATTTGCATGTCCTCATGCAAACAAGGTGAAGAACTTATGATACTTTGTTTATAGATTTATGTGACATTGTTTCTTTATGCAGGTGTTGGTTCTTGTGGAAAAACGTTGTGAAGACTGAAGGTGTTGGTTCTTGTGGAGCAACACTCTTTTCAACTAATTTATCATACCGTCACAACAAATAGATGTCAACTTCGTTTCCCTTAAAACGGAGCAAAAAAAACTATCATGAAAATGGAGGACAAGCAAGAGATCGGCATTATGAGGGATGGTGAAATATGGTGGAAGCATGAACTTAGGCACTTTTATGAGGGATGGTGAATGAGTGTGGAGAATGGTTCATGAAGATGGTGGGACTATGAATATGAAATTGGGAACTTTTATACTCGGTTGACTTTTATATTAAGACCAAAATTTTACTTGTGGTTCTTTTCTTACAATGACTTCATCCTCTTACAACATTCATATGATGGCCTTAGGAATTTTTTATGATGTATAAGGAGAAGACACTATGAATGTTGTTTGTTGTGTTTGTACTTGTATACCACAATTTTTTTTTATTGCTTGGTCTTGTGATTAGAGTACTTATTATCATTTTGAGACCAATATGTACTTTTGGTTCTTTGCTTGAATAGGCAACAATGACTTCATCCTCTTATGTAGAATAATTAGTTAATATATTAGGAATGTTTTATGATGTACAAGGAGAAGACATTATAGGTGTTGCTTTGTATTTGTATACCACAATAGCTTTGCTTTCATAATTTCCATGGTCTTATAATCAGAATATAAATTTTATTGTAGATGGTGGATTGATGGTTGGTTATGGATACTTTATAGGTGGTGATTATGTATAGTGGAGTGTGAAGTGGTTATGCATCATATTTTCCAAATTCTTCGTAAATTAAAGAGATTTATACATGTTTTACCTCAAATTACATTTGCTTTGAATCATAATGTGTTGCTAGATGAAATGAAGGATCTGATGCATGTTGACTGAATGTTGAAGATGAGAATGAGCAAGGCGGAGAACTGCCAAGAATATGACAGAGAACTAAAGTTGATGAGAGATGAAGATGTTGAACTTGATCTTGTTGAATGAAGGAAAAATTGGTTGAGATGAACTGAAAATTATAGAGATGCTACCAATAATCTAAAGATATGGAAGGGATATGAAGATCTCCCCCTAACCCAAGGGTTTTCATTCCCTCATGCAAACTACTTAAGACCGAGTGGCATTCTTTTATTGGAACACGCGGCTACAAGAAACAAATTGTTGCAGGATTTTTTTGATACTATGAAAGCATATAGTCTTCGTCCTTTATCCCCTATTGGTACAATTCAATCTATTTAAATGGATTTGCTTGATGTCGAACATAGAAAGAAATCACTGGATTACCGGCCATTAATATATGTCGTTGACCAATGTGAGACAACTCACCAATGATGTCAATGAGCGTCAAGGTACTAGAGTACAACCAACCGAGTATGAATAGATGTGTTGATGTCGAGTCCCCTGCAGTTTTTGAAGATCAAGAAACATCGATGTATCCCCTTGTATTTAGTGATGAAGTCTACCATTGAGGCATGTAAAATCCAAGGTAATACAAATAACTCTAACCTTGTTCCTAGATGATGTGTTGATGTCGATGGGACAGATTCATTGAAAGGTGGACCTTAAGGAATTCCACATCATCCAATGCGAGTGAAAAACATAAATGATTTGAAGAATACAATACAATATCTAAACAAACATAAACTTACAGAAATTATTGTGAATCTCACCCACCATGAGCCCTATTTTTCAAGCAAGATTAATGTCTAGTTGCACCAGTCACCTAGTTTTCACAACTAGACTTATTTTTCTCTTTAATATTCTATTTATTTTATTTATTATAATGTCCTACTCTACTTGAAAAAGGAAACCCTTTTCTCAAGTGTAGGAGTAATTTTAGTGGATCCATGTGCATAACAGAAGTACAAACATACTCTTACTCGGGTTTGAAAATTATGCTTTAATGTATACCATAGCATGAGATACCAGTTGCTTCGAATGATAGGATGTTAAGAATTTCTAAAGAAGAAAGTGGTTCTTCAACCTTATAGTCATCTGGAACCAATGTTCAATAAAGTCATGATGTTCTTGGTTCACTTGATTTGGACCACTCTGTACATTCTCCTCTACCATGTCACACAAATATTCTCATGTCAAATGGTTGGTCTCTTGGATGCATATAGGATCTAATGATAGGTGTGTTAAGAATTCCTCAGTCTCAGGTTCTAATGGTTTCTATTTATCGAATGCATTCCATGATCCCTTGGTTTTCTCAAAAAATTGGTAAGGGTGATCAAATAAGGCTTCTAGATATTTTTTTGGATGTGGCTCATGGAAATTTTTTTCTTCTGTCCCTTCCAGAGAGGTAGGTGTTTTCCTAATTGTGTTCAGGATTTGTTCTTCCTAAGAGGCAGAGACATTGGTTGTTGCTATAATTTGAGAAACCTCCAATAGTAGCATTTCCTCTTTTGTTCCACGGACTCTTAAGCATCCTCCTTTTCTAGTTGGTAGGTCCTGTCTTGCATAGGGGTTAGTGTATGGGGGATATTACATCTCCCAAAAGAAAACCTAAAAAATTTTGAAGAAATGAAAAGGAAACAAACTTAAAGAAAATACGAGCAAACTAATCATGTACTCGAAGCACCATTGTGCTACTAGGATCTTGTTGTCACCAAGTTATTTGTTCACGCAAGTTAGCCTTCTCTTATTTTCATTAAATAAACTAAAAGAAAATGCACTTGCATAAAATAAAACAACGAGGATTTGGCGAAACTCACCAAAGTGAATGCATCGAGCTATATCATGATACATTTTTTGGATTCCCTTATTATGTAGTTAGAGTCACTTCAGCAGGCTTGAGTGATCTCGGAGGGTTTGGATGAGTTTTATGGGGCCCATCTTAGTTTATTACCATTATTCATCATCAGGATCATTTCTACACAGCTTGTTCTTGGTTTCGTTGCATTCCAACATTTTCTGTAAAATGGGGTTATTAATGGGCATATTTTAATTAATTGCACTAAAGGTACTATTTGGAGATTGTTTCTTGTAGAAATACCTTAGTGTAATAGCTCATTGGGACCGAGGAGAAAATATCTACAAGATGGGGTGATGAAAAGTGACTTTCAGTGGCGGAGAAATCATAAAGGTGAATTAATCACTTTTTGGAGTAAAAAGGTTCATTAAATTAATAAAGTGATTTTATGAGAAAATATTAAAGATGAATTAAAATTTGTTTGAAGGGAAAAAGGTGAAAATGGATATAAAAGAGAGATAAGGGCTAATATTCTCTCATTATCACAATTTGTGATTTGATATTTGAGATCTGAGGAGAAAACACAAGTTCAGGTGAATCAGTGGAGATTGTGGATTCCAGGAGGAAGACACTAGTGGGTTGATTTTGGTGTTGAGAGACACACCCTAGTCACCAGGAAGATCATCTATATATTTCATTATTTTATAGCAGAAGTTTTACGAGTTCAAATAGCTAGTCTGCACTTCATCAGGGTGAGGACACAAGTGTTGGGAGACTCAGAGGTTTAGCTTGTCCTGACCAGGGAGAATTCAAATATTTCCTTCCGACCGAGTTGAGAGGAAGGAAGGACACATATTTTGAGATACTTCTTGCAACATTCTAACAAAGGAATCCTCTGGGGTGCACCATACAACTATTGGTGGCACAACACTTGTTGGAAGATTGGTTGTTATCAATGATGTCAACCCTAGTCATGGGTTTTGGACCGCAAGATTGATGAAGGTATTTGGACATGAATGAAAATGCACATGCAGATACAACACCCATGGATGGATAGTATACATCATGTTGTTTCCGGTGGTATGTGGCACATCACGTGGATCCTCATGGTTGAGGAGAAATTAATTTTTGAAGATGACAAAGTGAATTGTACATGTAGGCCCTGAAGATAATTAAAGAAAATAATTACAAAATAAGAAAGTTTCAGGTCAGCCCTAATGTTAAAATGAAGTGACATAAATGGTATATATAAACATCATTATACATTCATTTGATACAAGTCGAATTTCAGAGGGAATAAGAAGTAAAAGAAGGAAGGATGAAGTCTTTTGGTGATGTGTTCTAAGGTATGTTATTTTCAGGTCATCTTACCATTTCTGCTATAACATTTTTTCTAGAACGATTCAGATGGTGAAATCGCTATGGTATTGAGAATACATATCAAGGTACCTCTGGTAAAAAATTTAGCTCTTGATTCACTATGATTATGGAGATACTCTCTGTGGAAGATAGGGTTTGTGACCAGTCCTGAAGCTAGTCAATAAACAGGTGTTCCGGGTAAAATAGTCATAACTTCTTCATACAGAATCCAAATGAAGTGGGACAACTTCCATTGGAAAGAGTACAAACTTTAGTTTCTTGTGTGCAAGTTTTAGAATCGGATGTTAAAAATTGAGCGTGGGGCATGTTGTACAAGTTGGGTCTTCTGAATAGACCAGAATTGAATAAAGTCTACCATTCTTTCTATAACCTCTTTTTGGGGAGGCTTCAAGGAGTGAAAATTGGAGGAGTTTCAGAGAATACATTGAGTAATATTATCTA
>ML829165.1:0-23990 GCA_009831015.1 Picea engelmannii | reverse complement strand
TTGTGCATGGTGTATTGTGGTGTATTGGTGTAACTCTTATACTATTGTCCATTGCTCATTGGATATAGTTGAATGGTTTAAGTATAAGTTGAAAAAGGTTTTAAATTGTACTTGATATTGATTCACCCCCCTCTCAGTATCAAAAACACTTGAGGAGGCACATTCAGGGTTCCAAGGAGATTACCGGACCAGATCTGGGGAAACCCTTCTGACCCAATTCATAGGAGGCCATGGCACTTATATTGAGACAATTACAGCCAGATTCTGACGATGGAATCACTAGTGCGTATTAGTGTAGCTGACGAGGGACGTAACCCCTCCAGGCGATCCCATCTGGGGTTCGTACAGACCAACAGAGATCTTATCTCCAGTCCAGCAGTTATTGAGAGGGTGCTTGATGTCAAGGTGAACCAGCTAGGACAGACTTCATGGTTATCAGAGGATTTTAGCCACCAGGGAGAACATTCCAATCTTGCAGTAGTTGTTGTGTGAGTTGTCGAGCGCATGCAGCATTTCTAGTAGTTCTTCTTCTCATCTATTGATCCGACTAGCTTCTTTATTCTGGGCATTTTGATTTAGCATTATTGATTATATTCCAGCTAAGATCCATCTAGTCTTGATCTAGCTGAGAGATTAATTTTATTTCCCCACATGTAGTATTGTACTTTTAGTCATATTTCATAATAGAAGTGGTTGCAGTTGTTCTATGTTTTGCATTTATTGCATGTTTATTATACACTGGTAAAAAAAATAAAACACATTCAAAATCATTGAAACACAAATAAAAACCTTTAACCGCATCCAAAATCCCAAAGAGTATCAGTTTCGACAGCTAATAGTCAGCAATTGAGGCATATATTTTGATCTGCGGATTTAGGGATATTACAGGGGATTCCAAGAGGAATACACCAGTGGGTTGATTTCAGTGTTGAGAGAAACACCCTAGTCACCAAGAAGATCATCCAGATATTTCATCATTTTACAACAACAGTTTTATAGGTTCAGAGAACTAGTGCACACTTCATCAGGGTGAGAGCACAATTGTTGGGAGACTCAGAGCTTTAGCCTGTCCCGACTAGGGAGAATTCAAAGATTTATGTCTAACCTTATTGAGAGGAAGTAAGGGTGCATATTTTGAGATACGTCTCACAGTATTCCGATGGAGGAATCCTCTAGGGTGCACCAGATAGCTATTGAGGGTGAAACACTTGGGGAGGCATATTTAGGGTTCCAGAGAGATCACCGGACCAGATCCGGGGAAACACTTCTAACCCAGTTCATAGGAGGCCAAGGCGCTTAGATTGAGATAGTTACAGCTATATTCCAACGGTGGAATCAATAGGGCGCAACAGTGGATCTGAGGAGGGGCGAAACCCCCCTAGGGGATCCCATCTAGGGTTCGTACATATCAGCAGAGGGTTGATATTCAGTTCAGAAGTTACCAAGAGGTTGCTTGAGGTCAGGGAGACATAGTTGGGACAAATTTCATGGTTATAAGAGGATTTTAGACACTAGAGCGAATATTCCAGTCTTGCAGCAGTTTTCATGTGAGTTATCAAGCGCATGCAGTAGTTATGGCAGTTATTCTTCTCATCTATTGATCTGAATAGATTATTTATTCCAGGTATTTTAATTTAGCATTTTTTATCGTATTCCAGCTAAGATCCATCTAGTCTTTATCTAGCTAAGAGATTCATTTTATTTCCCCACATGTAGTATTGTACTTTCAGTCATATTTCATAACATAAGTGGTTGCAGTTGTTTTATGTTTTCTATATATCGCATGTTTGTTATACACTGGTAAACACAAGAAAACACATTCAGAATCATTGAAACACAAAGAAAAACCTTTAACCACATCCAAAATCCCAAAGAGTATCAATTTCAGCAATTAATAGTCGATAGTTGAGTCATATATTCAAATCTGCGGATTTAGGTATATTACAATGGTATCAGAGCTGGTTTTCCTACTAGCCTAAGGGTATTCAATGAGAAGAAATTTCAGATGGAAAATTAGTGGGATCAAGATTTGAAAAATCAATGGGCATAAGATGAGAAGTTTACAAATTATTTGAGGGAGTATATGGCACTTGGTGAGGCATTTTACACAGCCATGACATTCAAAGAATTGTGCAACATCAAATATCATGAGTGGTATGAGCCCCAATTAGTAGTGGATGAGGATACCTTTAAAAGCATAGGAAATAAATCGAAGGAGCATGAAGGACAGATTGACCTTTTGGATGAGCATGCACCTATTTATGATAGGGATGTGTGCAATGAGGATGATAAGGCAACAATATTTTATACACCATTATATATCACCTATTAGGGTAATGAAATTAGCATATGTAATGGTCGGGATAATATCCCATGTGATATAGTTTCTCGATCAGCATCAACATCTTATCATTATTATGATTCTTATGACTATTTGGGTGTATTACACCTAAATATGATGAGGATGTGTGTGAGGAGGAGTTGGAAGCGGATGATATACCTTTTGAGGTTGACCTCATCTCTCAGGAGGTGTTTTTGAGTGATGATTGGCAGAGTGGTACAACAAATGTTGGGGCATACTCTAATGAGGATTCCACAGTTGACCTTAGTAGCAGGAGTCACGAGGTAGCACTTCAGCATGATATGGATGTTTTTTCATGTGAATCACACCATTTGATAGGGCCATTGAAGGTTCATAAGATAGCCATGAGACACCTCAATGACACACATACATTGGTGGATGATTTTTGTTGGAGGGCCACTATGGCGCAGGACATATTGGGAGGATATATTTCCCTTGCGGATTTCATTTCACTCAAAGAGGCCATGGTAGTGACTATATATAACTACATATACCTTCTCGCAGTGGGTGGTGTGTACCAGGGTGCATTGGAAGGGAAAGAGAATGAGGTAGACAAAATTTCTCGTGAGCTAGTGAACACACAAGACTCCTTGGAGAGCACACAAATGGTCCTTCAAAAATATGAGTTACAGGTAGAGTAGCTTCGGGAGGAGTTGATTTAGGCATCCCTTTCATGAATTTCAGTAGACAGTCAGTCATAAACATCAGCCTTCTATCAGGAGGTTTTCAGTGACATTGTCCAATTGATGGAGGAGCTTCATGTGATGGGTGAGCATGAATTGAATTCAAACTTACAAGTGATTGTAGGGAGATATGACGTAGATATTTTTGAGGATGCACATGTGTTGCAAGAGCCACCATCTTTGGTGAGCTCCTTGATTGCTTTGGATGAGACAGTTGAGCATACACTCATGGATTGTGGAGACATGTACATTTCGGGTGAGGACACATCCATTTTGGATCCAGGGTTAGTTGACATCCATGATGAGGACATGTCTATATAGGATCCATAGTCAGTTGATATTAATGTATTTATTGACACAGTGGTACATCCAGGATACAGGATGGTACTGAAGTACATAGGAGTATGCAGTGGTATATAGGGGCATATAATGATGATCAGTAGTCTCCAGTGGCATGCAGAGGTGTATAGTGGTGCACATGGGGATGCATTCGAGTGTAGGGAAGAGGCATCTTGATGGACCATGGAGTTTCCAGTTGAAATCATCCTGCTATGTTTCCACAGTGCATGGATTTTGGAGATCATATCATCAATATCTATAGTACCTGTGATGATGGAGAGAGTAGGGTTGACCATCAGTGAGAGGAGACATCTTTGGATGCGTATGATGGCATGGGAGTAGCGTGGAGTCCGAGTGACTGCTCAGATAGTCCACTAGAGTGAATGGATGAGTTCTTGGTCATACCCTTGGGATTTACCAATGTGTGTGACACTTTCCAGTCAGGCATACAGTCGTGGAGGTTTTTGTTATCGTTCCTTGATGCTCTCATCAGGTACAACAGGACATGGTAGGATTATGTGAGGCAGTTGGATGAGCTCTGGGTCATTATAGATATGAAAAAGATTCTCCATTTGGGGCATGTGGTGATCCATATGGATATCAGTGGCCACCCACCTTTTCCAACTGGCTCAAAATAGTTTTCTGGCAATTTTGTCAATTTACTATTTTTAGCAGTTTTCACTTCCGAGGCCATTTTGAGGGACTAAATGAAGGTTTTTCAGGATAGAGATTCTCAATGATATATTACACCATGATTGATGCCCCAAAATGAATCTCCTCAATGATACCTTTCCAACGGGCTATCATACGCCTAAAACAGATATCGTATGCAAAAGTTACGACCCCGGGAAGTTAATGTACTAACTTACCTAAACGGGGCCCA
This sequence comes from Picea engelmannii, assembly GCA_009831015.1. Lineage (NCBI taxonomy): Eukaryota > Viridiplantae > Streptophyta > Pinopsida > Pinales > Pinaceae > Picea > Picea engelmannii. Next base: position 19,723 of record ML829165.1, on the reverse strand, counting down.
CATGACTTTTGGCGCTTCATCTCCTAGGGTTAGGTTTTTGGATGTATATGGTTTTTGGCATTCCTATTTATTGTAAAAGGCCTTCAAAGTCTCAATGTAATCATCTTCTTGTGAATGAGTGCAGTCGTCGCATCTCTTCTCAGAGATAAGCCACCACCATTCCAACAAGCTTGTTTTCGATGCATTTTATAATTTCAGCTTATTTCATTATTGAATAGAAAACTAGTTTTAATGTATATCTATTATTTTGTGTTAAGAATCTGTTAATAATATGTATTCATTTTGTTCTTCTAATAAAATACGGATCAGTGGTATCAAAGCGGTCTGCTCCTTGTCATCTTAATGCATGTCCCCAACGAGGTCAGAGTACAAAGAGTTGGGTCTTGAGCTTGTTTCTCTTGAGGAAAAAATCTCTCGCATGCCCAAGCGACCTCTCATGGCAGGAGAAAATAAATGTGATGGGACAAGAGATCCTTTCAAACTGTTGATTGAGGAATCCCTCACGCAACAAAGGAACAAGATGATGGATAGTTTCGCGCAAATCCTTCGGTGGCTACCAACAGGAGACGCATCTTCTTAGAGCGGAGGTGCCAACCCCTTCAAGGTACAAATAAACTTCGATATTCCTATATTTGAAGGTCAGATAGATGTAGATGTTGTAGACAAGTGGTTGAATCAACTAGAAGAGTATTTTTCTGTCCATAACTTCTCGAATAGAGAAAAGATTACTTTTGCGCTCCTCAAAGTCGTCCCCCATGTCAAAGATTGGTGGGAAATGTTCTGTGAGCAAAAGGAAATAGAGGAACCCTCATTATTTACAGTCACAGCCACCTGGGATTCCTTCAGCTATTAAGGAAAAATACTACCCCGCCGGAAGTTATGATGACTTATATACCAAATGGACCACACTGCGGAAAGAAAGAGACCAAGCAGTGCCATATTTCACAAATATCTTCCATACCTTGCGCACCAAGATGCGTATCAAATATTCAAAGCGAAATCTAGTGATCAAGTATCGTGGTGCTCTACATAGATACATCCAGACCAAAATGGAATTTCTATACATCTCATCCTTGGGCGTGACCTACCGATATGCCGTCAAAATCGAGCAGAACCTCAAACAAAATACACCGTAGTTTGGGCCTGGGAACCCCTCACAACAAAATCCAGGAAAGGGAAGCCCCAACCCACAAAACAAAGGATAGAGAAAACATGGATAGTATCAGGAAAACCAGTCCAAGATGGAAGAAAAGAAGGGAACTGGAAAGACAAAGAAAGATATTGGGAAGTGGTGCGACTTCCATAAGAGCCCTTAGCATAACACTGTTGATTGTCGCTCAAAGCAGTCATTGGAGGTTGAAGTGAAAGCCTCTGAATTAGATGTGGATTCTAACTCTAAACCAGAACCAAAAAGGGGAATATGAATCATTGACACAAAACCTAGTGCCACCGTTGCTACCACCAAGCTCCATCTTGGTGAACCAAACGAGCCAGAAGAAGAAGAGCGCCTCTTCAATTCGCAAATGTGGGTAAAAGGCACCCCACTGCACTTCATCATTGATAGAGGTAGCTAGAAGAACCTCATCTCTGCAAAGGTCATCAAGCGACTGGCCCTGCCCACAATGCCTCACCCACAACCTTACACCATTGGATGGCTCTGCCAAGGAAGCAATCTCCGCGTTAGCCAACAGTGTCGACTGTCATACGACACCAAGCCCTTCAAAGACGAGGTATTGTGTGATGTTTCTCCTCTTGAAGTTTGTGATGTTCTTTTGGGCCAACCTTATTTACGGAAATGTCATGTTGTATATGAGTCTAGGCCTCATAGTTTTATTATTACTTTGAACAAGAAATTGTACAGGATACCTGAGGCAATCCCACCTAGTGCTATTTCCTTGATCTCTACTAAGAAATGCAGGAAGGTCATCTCTCAGATGAAGAAGTTTGTCTTCTTCGTGATTCGCTCTCAGAATAAGCAAAAGATCACAGCCACATCTAGGGTCTCTGCGGCCAACCTCTCCACATAGCAGAAGCAAGTAGATAAGGTCATGGAAGAATACTTGGACATATTCTCCTCACCTACTGGGGTACCTCTGCACTGCCAAGTCAATCACCCCATCTATCTGACCCCCGGTGCACCACTGCCCAATGGGCTAGTCTATCGTCACTCTCTATTAGAGAATGAGGAGATCAAGTGACAAATCCAAGATCTGCTCCACAATGGGCACATCCATCCCATCTCATCACCTTGCGGGAGCCCAATCGTGCTAGTATAGAATAAATATGGAACCTGGCGACTCTGCATTGATTACCGGGCTCTGAATAAAATCACAGTTAGAAACCGATACCCGATTCCCTTAATCGACGACCTCCTTGATCAACTCACGGAGGATAAATACTTTAGTAAGATTGATCTGAAGTCTGGCTACCACCAGGTCTCGATAGAACAGACATATTTATGGAATACCACCTTAAAGTCAAAGGAAGTTCTTTTTGAATGGTTGGTCATGCCCTTTGGTTTGACAAATGCTCCAACCACTTTCATGAGGATGATGGATGATATCCTGCGAACATTCACCAAGAATTTTGTAGTGGTGTATATGGATGACATTCTCATTTACAGAAATACTTGGGCCGAAAACTTGCAGCATATTCAGTAGGTTTTGCACACCCTGCGGCAGCACAATCTATATGCCAACTTGGAAAAATGATCCTTCGGCATGGACAGGTTCCATTACCTGGGCTACATCATTGAAAAGCATGGTGAACATGTGGATCCAGCCAAGATCCAAGTCATCCATGACTGGTCAACCCCAACCACACTCACTGAGCTTCAGAGCTTCTTGGGCCTTGCCAATTTCTACCACATGTTTGTGTTGGGATTCTCCCATATTGCATGGGCCCTTAGCCAAATAACCAAGGGTGGTGGTAAGGAAAATTTTGCATGGGGTCAGTCCCAACAACAAGCGTTCTATTATTTGAAGCAGTGATTGTTCTCATCCCTGGTACTTTCACTACCAGACCTGCAACATCCCTTTGAGATCAATACAGATGCTTCAAACTATGTTGTGGGCATCGTTCTCACTCAGCACGGCCACCCCATGGCCTATCATAGTGAGACACCATATGATGTTATCCGTAAGTACCCTAAGTACGACAAAGAAATGTACTCCATTGTGCAAGCCTACCGCTAGTGGAGACATTACATTCTTGGGAAGGAGACAGTCATCCACACTAATCATAAGCCACTACAATTTATGCAGACACAAGGAAAATTGCAGAATGACCGCCATCAAAAGTGGTCCACATACTTGCAGTAATTCCACCTCAACATCAAGTATAAAAAAAGAAGCACCAATCGTGTCACTGATTGCCTCAGAAAACCACCAGTCATGGAACTCACCATGGTGCTATACTCTTGCAGCCATGAGACCTATGGATGGCCCCAACTCTATGAGATAGACCCAAACTTCACCACCACCTACCAAATGTTGGGTGCAAACATAGTTGTCGATAATTTCTATCTTCGGGATGGGTTGTTGTGTCGTCTAGGACATATCTATGTTCCATCAAGAAAGTGATTGAACTCGATTTGGGAAGCCCAGTACAGTCAGGTGGTAGGACACTTCGGCATCGAAAATATAGTGTCGATGCTACAGAAACATTTCTACTGGTCAAAACTCCGACAGGAGGTCAGCAAGTATATCAGGTCCTGTACTTCCTGCGATATTTCCAAACCAACCACTAAGAAATAGGGCATGTACACCCCTCTTCCTACTCCTGACAGGCCATGGGAATCCATCTCAATGGACTACATGTCGAGCCTCCCGTCCACCAAGCGGGGAAATGACTGTGTTTTTGTGGTTGTTGACCACTTTTCTAAGATGGCGATTCTGGTTTCCTGCAAGAAGAGCATCACAGCAGAGGCCACTGCCAAGATCTTCTTTGAACGGGTCTGGGTACATTTTGGACTCCCACAAGACATTTTCTCAGATAGGGACAATTGATTTCTCAGCATATTCTGATTGAGCCTATGGTCACTGTTGGACACCAAGCTAACCAAATCCACGACCTTCCACCCCCAGATGGATGGCCAAACCAAGGTCGTAAATATAATGGTCATGCATATCCTTCAAATGTATAATTCAAATCACCCTTTCACATGGGATGAGAACCTTCCCTATGTCCATCATTGCTATAACCCAAGACCTGCATAGCTCAACCGGCCACAGCCCCTTTCAGGTGGGGTTGGGATTCCAACCATTGGGTCCCATAGATGTTTCACTTCACCTTGCGGTCACCTCAACCGAATCATCTCCTATTCCAACTGAAGCTGATAAAGCCACCCAGTTCATTGAGTGGATCCATCACATCCGCCAACAGGTTCAGGATATTCTACAGAAGTCCAATGACAAGTACAAACAACGCCATGATCAACATCGGGTGCCACATAAGTTTCAGGTGGGAGACAAAGTTTGGTTTCACTTGCAAAAAGAATGCTTTACAGGACCCCATCAGAAGCTTTTCCCACTTCGTTATGGGTCATACACCATCACCAAGGCCATGGGGGATAATGATTTTGAGCTCAACATTCCTCCTTTCCTTGGCCTGCACCCAGTGTTCAACGTGGATCTCCTTCACCCTTATTTCCCACCATTATTGGACACCTCAGACGTAGCAGAACAGCTGAAACCAATAGAGATCAAACCTGAATGCATCCAACAGGAATCCAATGATCATATTCTGGACATACAGATCAAGGGAACTTGACAGCAAAGGATCCATCTTTATCGAGTCGTCAAAGCAGGGCAGCTCCTGCACCAAGGCAAGTGGCTCACCCGGGGCCAAATTCAGCAGAAATTTCCTCATCTAATGGGGGAACTCAACACAATGGAGGCCATTGCTTCCTAAGGAGGGAGGATTTATCCAGATGCATATAGATGGCCACCCACCTTTTCCAACTAGCTCAAAACAGTTTTCTGGCAATTCTGTCAATTTACTATTTTTAGTAGTTTTCACTTTCGGGGCCATTTTGAGGGCCTAAATGAAGGTTTTTCGGGATCAGGATTCTCAATGATATCCCACAACATGATTGAGGCTCCAAAATGAATCTCCTCTATGATACCTTTCCAACGGGCTATCATACGCCTAAAACAGAGATCGTATGCAAAAGTTACGACCCCGAGAAGTTAATGTACTAACTTACCCAAACGGAGCCCACATGAATTTTGGTGCTTCATCTCATAGGGTTAGGTTTTTGGATGTCTAGGGTTTTTTGCATTCTTTTTTATTGTAAAAGGCCTTCAGAGCCTCATTGTAATCATCTTCTTATAAATGAGTGTAGTCGTCACATCTCTTCTCAGAGATAAGTCGCCACCATTCTAGCAAGCTTGTTTCCGCTGCATTTTATAGTTTCATCTTATTTCATTATTGAATAGAAAACCAGTTTTATTGTATCTTTGTTATTTTTTGTTAAGAATCTGTTAATAATCTGTATTCATTTCGTTCTTCTCATAAAATCTAGATCATGTGGACAGTGCACAGGTTGACAAAGGCAAATTGAGGGACGACATGATATACTATAGAGATGGCCCATATTTAGTCTCTGGGTCCACATTTAGGGAGATGGTCATGACGGTGACATATGATAAATCTTGGACATAGAATTCCAAGAATTTGTATGAGTTTGAGGCACCACAGGAGGTGGGGATATTTTTTAGCGGGGTTTCTAAACTCAAGGCTTTTCCTGCATACATTGTCAGGAGTGAGGATTGTATATTTCTCTGTGTGGGTTGGCAGCAGTAGGACAAATTAGTAGGCATGGGGTTGATTCCTAGTATCTGGTTTTAATAACTTGGTGGAATACAGGGTTCATTATATTGTCTTAGCTGGATTCTGACAGTTATTAGTATGGTGCATCAGCAATCGGTGATAATTGGAAGTGGTGGACTTCCAAATTGGATATGGGATCCGAGGAGTCATTTGGTCATTATTTTGCTTCACTTCTTGATGGACCGAGTTGCACCAGCGAGCGATCTACTTCATTCTTGGATTATCATGAGAGGGATTGTTGGGATTCTTTCTATATGGAAAGACAAGTTCTCTCTTTTGGTACCCAGGATCGAGTATGGTGGTGGATTTGTAGACTTTGGTTTCGCAAATCAGAATATATGTCTCAACTACCTATTATTTGTTGTCGGAACTGATACACTTTTGGTTTCTAGATGCGTTTAGTAATTCATTTTTAACATGTGTGGTGATTTTTCATGTGAAATAATTTATTAATAGTATATAATCAAGCATGCAATAGATAAATAACACAAAACAATTGCAATCTATGTACTATGAAATAAGACTGAATACAATGTCGCATGGGGTGAAATAAAATGAATCTCTCGTTTAGATCGGAGATAGATGGATCTCAGCCATAATGCAATAAATAAACTAAGACAATAATACCTAGAACCAGAAGAATGATTATGGATCAATGGATGAGCGATATGAACTATTGCATGCTACGACAACTCACATGGCAATTGTTGCAATGACTAGAAAGTTCACCCTAGTGGCTAAACTTCTCAGATCTTCCTGGAATTTGTCTCAAACAATGCGCCCTAAACTCATACACACTCTCAGTGTCTTTTGGACTGAATATCAACTCTTTGTTGATATATATGGACCCCAAATGGGATCCCCTGGGGGGGTTCGCCCCTATGGCTGCCAACTATTGCGCCTTAGTGATTCCACTGTTGGAATATGGTTGTATATATCACAAACCGAGAACCCCGGTATCATATGTAATGGGTCAAAAGGGTTTCCCTTGGATCTGATCTAGTGATATCTCAGGAACCCTAAATGTATCCTCCCCAACTATTGCACCCTCACTGGCTGACTAGTGCACCCAAGAGAACCCTCCATCGGAATATGACAAGTAATAGAAAAAAAATATGCACCCTTCCTTCCTCTCAAATGGGTCGGAAGGAAATCTATGAATTCTCCTGGGACAGGACAAGCTAACCCTCAGAGTCTCCTAGCACTTGCTCCCTCCTCTTGATGAAGTGTTCACTAGTTGTATGAAGTTGTAAACCGTTGCTGCAAAATGATAAAATATCTAAGTGATCTTTCTGATGACTAGGGTGTGTCTCTCAACATCGAAATCAACCCACTGGTGTCTTCCTCCTAGAATCCACAATCTCCATTGATTCGTCTGAACCTGTGTAATCTCCTCAGAAATCAACTATCAAATCATAAGATGCATAATGAGGAATTAGTTCGCTTCTCCTCCTCATATACTCCTCCAAAACCCTAATTCGTTGTTGACTTATATTTTTAGCTCCCTCACTTATGTGCCCTTCTATTTTTAGCTCAAAATCACTTAAAGGCGCTTTTACCCACTTCTCACTTAATGTCACTTTCAAATTATAACATTCTCTAGTGAAGTGACATCAAATGACCTTGTTTTCCCCTGTATCTCCATAGATATAGTATAAAAAGTATGTTTAGACTACTAAGCCCTCCTCTTTGGAGCTCCTACTCAAAAAGGGGCATTACATTCTTCCCTTCCCAATATTGCTTGTCCTCAAGCAATACCAATCCAGGGTGCTGCAATACCTTCTCACTCTCCCAAGTAGCATCCTCTATTGGCATCCCTCTCCATCTCACCAAACACTCCCTGATGACCCTACTCCTAAATCTCCACTCTCAAAACTACAATACCTCCTTCAGAACCAAATCTAGCTACCCTTCCTCATCCAAAGGTGGAAGCTCCTTTGAAGTGATGATCAATTGTCCCATGGATTTCTAAGGACAAGTAACATGGAACACATTGTGAATCTGGCTCCCATATGGAAGCTCTAACTCATCGAAAACTTCACCTACCCTACATATGATCATGTAAGTCCCATAGAACCTGTGATTGATCTTTTTCACCCCACTCTTCTTCATAGGTGACTGCATGTAAGGTTGTAGCCTCAGGAATACTAGATCCCCAACCTCGAATATATGATATGTACTATGTCTATCTGCACTCACCTTTTGTCAATTTTGTGTCGTCTGTATATTCTCTTTGAGTACTTTGCGAATCTCCTAACTCTCTATGATCCAATATTTGGATTTGGGAGCCCAACTATCTCCGAAAACCAATTCAATCAAAGTGGGAGCATCATACCCATATAATGCTTGGAAGGGAGTCATGACTATGGACATGTGGAAGGTGGTGTTGTAACACTTCTCTCCTGGATGTAGCCACCTCACCCACACTCTATGGTGTATTCTCACATATTTCCTCAAGTAACCCTCAACCCACATGTCGACTATATTTGTATGTCCATTAGTATGAGGGTGGTAACTTGTGTTGGGTGTCAACTCTGTCCCCACCAATATGAATAACTCCCTCCAAAACATGTCGATAAACCAAATATCCATGTCACTGATGATGTTCTATGGAAACCCATAAATTTTGAAACCCTCTCTGAAGAATAGATTTGCCACTTGTACTGCGTTGTAATCTGACAAAATGACATAGAAATGCGCAAAATTGGTCAATATGTTCACCACCACATAGATACAATCCTTACCCTACACCTTGGGTAGGCCTGTAGTGAATTCCATGGAGATGCTTTCCCATTTCTGCTCTGGAATGGGAAGTGCCTAAAGTAACCTTGTTGGAAGAGTCTTCTCTGACTTGTTCTGTTGACAAGTCACACACTCACTGATATGTCTCATCACATCCTATTTGAGACCCTTCCAAGAGAATCTCTCTATGACCTGCCTGTAGGTTTTGAAAAACCCCTGATGGCCTGCTAGTGGGGAGTCGTGTACTACAGCCAAAATCTTCTTCCTAAGACTCAATCTTGGCACTAGATAGACTTGGTATTTGTAGAAGATGATGGCAACAATGACTCTGTACATGTCTCCCTGTACCTACCCATCCAAAATATCACAAGCGAACTTGTTCTTGGAATATTCCACTAACAAGTGGGATTTCCAATCTATTGAAATCTCCATTAGAGAACAAGTTGTTGGTCTCCTAGATAGTGCATCTGCCACAATGTTCTTCTTACCCTTGACATATTCCATATAAAAATATAAGGCCTGGACCTTTTTCACCCACTTCTTTTGGTGCTCACTAAGATCCTTTTGCTCAAGGAAATACTTCAAGTTGTTATGGTCTGTCTTGACCACAAATTTGTTGCCCAACAAGTATTGTCTGAATTTGGTCAAGGAATGCATGATTTCAAGAATTTCCTTGTCATATATTGAGTACAGCCTCTCGGGTTCACTGAGCTTCTTTCTCTCAAACACAATGGGGTGTCCCCCTTGCATCAACACTATTATGATCCCCTCTCTTGATGCATCATACTCCAATACAAATGACAGTGTGAAGTCCAACAATGTTAGTATTGGGCATGTGCACATGACTTCCTTCATGTGATCAAATGCCTTATGTGACTTGTTGGTCTAGATGAATTCCCCCGATATGGTGAGATTGGTGAGTGGTGCCCCCAACTGTGAAAACCATCTCACAAGCCTCATGTAATATCTGCATAGTCCAAAGAAACTCCTCAACTCTGTCACATTCTTCAGTGTTGGCCAATCCAAAATGGCCTTGATCTTCTCTTGGTGCACCTGTACCCCTTGTGCATTGACAATGTGGCCCAATTGTAGTAGCTTTTTCATGACAAACGCACACTTTGACTCCTAGGCATATAGTGATTGTGACCCCATGATGTTGAGTACCTTATCCAAGTGCCTCGGGTGCTCTTTCCATGTCTTGTTGTAGACAAAGATGTCGTCGAAGAATACCAATATCGATTTCCTCAGTGATCCATGAAAATATGGTTCATGCAATACTGAAATTTAGTTGGTGCATTGGTTATCCCAAATGGTATAACCAGAAACTCAAAATGCCCAAAGTGGCATTTGAATACCGTCTTCTATATATTCTTCTCTTGAATGCAAATCTAATGATATTCAGAGCATAGATCAATATTAGAAAAGAACACCGCCCCATGTAGTTCGTCCATCAACTCATAAATGTGTGGGATAGGATACCGTTTTTTTTATGGTTTTCTTGTTCAAATCCTGGTATTCTATACACATCTGCATGGTATCATCGTTCTTTAGGACTAAGACAACTGAAGAAGTGAATGGGCTACTATTGGGTCTAATGTGTCCCATCGCTAGCAATTCCTTGATTGATTTCTCTATCTCATCCTTGAACCTCTGAGGATGGTGATAGGGTGTTGTAATCATGGGTTTATATCCCTCCTCCAACTCAATGGTGTGCTTAAAACCCTATCAGGTGGTCTCTCTGGTGGAAGTAGACCAAAAACTTGCTCATGTCGCCCTAACAAAGTCTTGATCTCTACCTGATATTGTAGTTGACCATATGAATCCCTCCATGTGGTGATCAAGCACTATGTTGCATAAGCTCCCCCCCATGCCTAAATATCCTCTCAATCCTCTTGGTCGAAACTGTCATGGGCTCCCCTATCGACATGCCCCTCAGCACAATCCTCTTTCCCTCATTGTTTTTCAACCCCATCTCAAGGGTTTGGTAGTTGGTCATGATATTTTCCAAGGTGATCAACCACTGGACTCCCAACAGCACATCTATGTCATATAAGTCCACTACATAAAATGTGTCTCTCATGGTGTAGTTACCTATATTTACCTCCAAGTCTAGGACTTTGTCTATACACTCCATTGTGTGGCCATCTACTACTGCAAAATCAAACCCATCAAACTCCTCTATCTACATTGCTCGCCTCGATACCAATGAAGCATTAATGAAGTTGTGGGTGGTCCCACCATCTATCAAGGAAATTTCATGCTATCCTTGAATAGTCCCTCTGATCCAGAGGGTGTCATACCTGGGAATACCAGAAAGGGTCTCTATGACTCATCCCTTTGTTGGTGCATGTCTATTAGCCTTCTCACGAGGTTGTGGCTATATAAGTGTTTGATTCCCTGTCGGTGTCGGAGGTTTCTTGGGAGGTTGATCTCCTGCACACAATGTTTCATCCTCTGAGTTGTTGAGATAATTGTCTTGTCCCTCCTCATCATTTTCCACATTGTCTGCTGCCACCTCAATATATTGGATCTCTCCCTTTCCCATGCACTTATGGATGGGGACCCAAGGGTCCTTGCAGGTGAAGCATAGCTTCTTCCTCATAATCTATCGCCTCGTCTCATCATCCAACTTCTCCTTTCCCTTCCACTCTCTCTGGAATGCCTTCCTATCTATGTCCTTCTGAGGCACAAAGGGTTTGGATAAAGTGTTAGTTTTTGGCACTAAGTATGTTATATCTCTAGTGTGTAGGATGGAATCCTCTAATGTGTGAGGCATGTAGGCCTTCACCCATCCTATCAAGGCTTATGTGAGCCCATCTGTGAAAATCATGACCAACCTAGGCTCTGAAATATCTATCACTACCATGGCTACCCTCTAAAAATATGTGATGAATGCTTTTGGCATTCCATTCTGCCTCAAATGGGATAAGTCCTTGAAATGGATATTTAGATCCCTCTTGTAAAACGTGTCCTTGATCCTCTCTCTGAAATCCCTGTAAGAAGTGATGTGACTCTAACCCAATTTCACTAGTCCATGATGCCACTACTCATGTGCCTCCCCCTCTAAATGCAGGGTAGAAAAAATGATGGCCTCGGTATCTGTTATCTAGTTGAGCTTGTAGCAGGTGTCTAGTTTGTGTGCCCAAGCAGTAGTAGTGCATTTAGATGATCCGTTGAAAGAAGGTATAATGAGTTTACCAACTTTACATATGAAGTCTATGTTATTCCCCTGATGTTGTTGTTGTTGTCCTCCTCTTTTAGTATCTCTGGGACGGTTCATGAGCCTGAGAGAACCCCTAAACAAATTAATAACGGCTAAATTGTTCAGAGAACTAGAATCCAAAGATAGATTTTATTTGTTGCAAGAATACCTTTGTCGTAACCTTGATGTACCTAGTGATAATGTTGTCATTTAATCAAGTTTATTCCCTGAAACTTCTCAAAAAATTATTTCGATGATTTCTATGATGTTGGGAAAAAAGAACGATTTAAAAGTAAATGATTTTTTCTTAGGGATAATGGTATCCATCTGTCCAATTATATCTAAACTTATCACTAGATTCAATTATGCCCAATTCCTATCATATCAAATTCATTACCATCTTTCTGAATTTGAATCCTTGAGAAGTTCCAGATATCAGTCCTACTTGGTTCACCTTTTTCTATTCATACAAGCCTTTCCTTTTACTCATCTAAGGTTGAAACTTGAAGATAAACTAGGTAACCGAGCTTCAGTTACTCACTGCACTTATGTGATTAGGAAGAAGCATTTAAATGTTGAGTTTACATTGTTTGTTGATCAGTTTATTTGTAAAGCATATCAAATTATACATGACAAAGCTCCCCCTAGAATATTTCTTGAGTGCAAAAGACTATTGTAGTTAAGTCCAAACACAAGGGTGGGAGATTTGTATATATTTTAACATTACACTGAAATCAGAATTTATGGTTGTCAACTTCATCCTTTCCTCTTACCAATTTTCTTGAATCCAAGAATTTTATCTCTTGAATATGTGAGGCAAAGATTGAGATTTGATGAAATTCACTTTGTGTTAAACAAACATAAGGAAACTTTTGAATTGAAAAAGGATGTTGGTCATTTTATTATAAATTCCAGATCAACACTGCAGGTGACAACCAAAATGCCTTCATCTTTTGGATTACAACAAGGAGATCCATGGAATTATGACCCTCATGGCATAATCTCATCAAAAAGGATTTCACATGGACAAATTCCTTATCAGTATCATCGAAAAGAGCAACTGGAGCAGTTATCTAATCAACATAGTTGGAAGTATGTAAAGAATATTCTACAGATTCAAGATAATCCACCTGATCAATCTGTCAAATCTCCAGTCAGACAAACACCATAGAAGTTTGAAAATACATATAGAAGGAAATCTGTAGAGTCCAACCTAAGTGATTTAGAGATAGAAGAATCAAGATCAGTGAAAAATCAAAAACTGGAAGTGCTTGAAGAAGAGGAATAAAAAATGGAGGTACCTGAAGAAATCATACCAAATAAAAAGGGTCATGATGTAACAGTAGAAGTAACATCTTCAAAAAAGAAAAATGAGAAGGAATTAGAGATCGTTGACAAATCAAATCAATTAGATCAAGTGGAACATTTCATGGAAATGAGAAAGACAGGTGAAAGGATTAGGAAAAGTATGATTCCTAAAATCTATGACCATGAGGCATATCAGACTAGAATGATCTCAGCAGTAGACTATGAGGAAGGGAAGTTGAATATAGCATTCATGGAGTCCAAGGATCAGAAGAAAGTAACAAGGATATCTATTGAATTAAATAGTATGCCTCCTTTAGACAAGTTTTATTTGCACAAGAAAATAACAGAAATGGTAAATAGGGATTCCATGATATCCAATCTGAGCAACAAGAAGCTCCAAACTATCAATGATAAACTTAGGACGTAGATAAAGAATAAAAATTTGGCTACTAGAACCAGGCAAACAATAGTTGAGGAACTTGAAAAATGGATAATAGAACTTGGAGTCAATCCAAATGATAAGGCATTTGTTCAAGCATTGATCAAATCAAAATATAAAGAAATTCAAGTTCTAAAACAAAGGCTCAAAATTCTAGGGATAGACCATGTTCAGACTCCAGAATTATAGGCAATTCAGGAAAAAAAGATCAGCTTGTGAGGAAAATGGTAGAAATGGGTGAGCAAATTGAAATGTATGAGAAGCAGATTGAAAACTTGAAAGTAGGGTCATCTTATCTTAAATCAACAGAAACATCAGATCCAACAGCTGGACTTTCAAGAGCATTGGCGAATCTAAATCTAAAAGTTGTTGAAATTGAAAGCTTGAAGAAAACTATCTTGGAGCAGAATGTACAGATCAAGGACAAAGATAAAATAATTGCAAAATATCAGAAGCTCAAAACCAAGGTGCTGACAGATATGGATCAAATGAAGACCAAGATAATAGGTAAATCATATTTTCCAGGAACCAAACATCTCATCTAGAATGAGATCATCAGTGAAGTAACCAAGCTCTAGGAAAGTTTCAAGATAATTGATTATCATATGATGTTGATTGATGAAGCAAATGATAGTATCAAAAAATCATTTCATGAATTAGGAACTGGACCACAAGTGGCCACCAAAATCATAAAATTCCTAAATTCAAATTCTAGAAAAACATTGGCAAGAAAGGGTGTTAAAGACAAGACATCAATGGTAATGGAAACTTAAAGTATTTTCACAAAGAGAAATCTACTACAGCAAGACAAAAATGAATCCATAGCACTGAAAAATAATGTGGAATCATTTACCAACAAATTCGAGAATTTAGGGAAAATGGGGTTACCTTCAGCCTGGGATAAAGATGGCAAGTTGTTGTCATATAAAGGTTAAAAGGAAATATTGTTTATTGCCAGAGAAAAGGATGACAAGGTTCAAAATATGTCCAATAATTTAGTTGGTCAAATTATTGTTGACCTTCTCATTGATGACTTTTATATTTTATGGAAAATTAAGAATTTGTTCATGTTAAATTATGAGCTTGATTTCTTATGCGGATTAATTCTTTTATTTTCTTCAATACTTTGATTCCATCTTAATAAACTTCAACAATTTCAAATCATAATCGAAAAGCAATAATTATGTAGATAAGTAAACATGCATATCAACAACACATATACCCTGGGGAAACCCTATACATGGAGAAAAACCCCAACAAACAATATTCCTTTATTGCATTAATAATGTAAGATCTCTTACAAATACCCACCATGAATGTACTTCTCTCAAAGAGCTTGCCAAGATGACTCTAAACTGACAAAGACTTACAAGACCTTGCTGAAATACACCTTTGATATGTTGCCTCTTTATCACTGATGTGCTCCTCTATTACTTCACCCTCAACTTGCATATGAAAACTCTGTTTCAAAATTGTGTTGCAAAACTGTATTGCAAAACTGTGTTGAGGACAAGATTCGACCTCTTGTTATATAGGTTGAAGAGGGGAAGAGGAGAAGCTCGAAATAGTAACCTGATTGCATGCATTAGTCATAACTCACCTTCATAATTTAGTTCAAACTTAGAACAAGACTTGAGATTGGTTACAACTCAGCATTACACTTTAGTTCGAACTTAGAAATAGACTTGAGATTGGTTACAACTCAACATTACACTTTAGTTCGAACTTAGAACTAGACTTGAGACTAACATGCTTTAGTTTGAACTTAAAACTAGACTTAAGACTTTAGTTGCAACTCAACATTACACTTTAGTTCTAAAGTAAAACTAGACTCAAGACTTTAGTTGCAACTCAACATTACACTTTAGTTCTAAAATAGAACTAGACTCAAGACTTTAGTTGCAACTCAACATTACTAAAATAGAACTGGACTCAAGACTTTAGTTGCAACTCAACATTAATAAATTAGAACTAGACTCGAGACTTTAGTTGCAACTCAACATTACACTTTAGTTCTAACACAGAACTAGACTCAAGACTTTAGTTACAACTCTTGACAAGGAAATCTGAAATCCTCTTCATGGTGGATAATGTTTACATGTGCCACCACACTAGATCAATACAGTTACATCATTTGCAATATTAGGAATATTGTTTGTTTCTAGCTCATAGGAATTTTACATTCAAGCTAACTTTTGCTATATACCTTGACTTTTTCTCATGGCTCACAAGGTTTGACTAGGCTCACAGAGGTTGTATGTTCCCCCTGACTTTTGCACTAGTCTGTCTATGCTCACAGAGGTTATACGTTCCCCCTAACTTTTGCACTAGACTGTCTATGCTCACAGAGGTTGTACGTTCCCCCTGATTTTTGCATTAGACTCACATAGCATCTCATTCGTCTTGACTTTTGGTTTGAATCACAGATGTTGTCCATTCACCCCTGGATTTTGTCAATAACTCACAACACTGGTTGATTCTCCAAATATCCCTGGCTAGCCTTAGGGTGGCCCATATGGCCTCTCATTGGAGAATGACTGTCGATGCTGTCAAATTTAACTGTTCACAGATACCCCTACATATGAAAAATTCACATAGTTGGATATCTCATTTAGGAAGATGAAGACCTTCAATTGACAGAATAGCTTGTTCAAGAAGATGAAGAGAATCAAGAGTTGGTTTCTCTAGATATCTTATTTCTAGAATTTTAAAGATCGTGTTGTATCTAAGTTTCTCAAAAAAATAGGATCAAATAATCAATTTTGTTTTTGAACTATCCTATATAAATATAAATGAAAATTGAATGTAAAGAGGGACTTTTTTGGCTGGAGCTTAAAGTTTTCAATAAAAATCTCTGCAAGGTTTTGAAGATTCAAACTTTGTGTGTTTCAGATCATGTGATTTCTCTTATTTGTGTTATGTTCATACTCTAAGTGTCTTCTTAAATGTATCTATTGCTATGAATGTAATGATTTAGTACAAACTCTACCATCATAACACTGCAAAGGTATCATTAAACAACTTGGATTTCTTCAAACATATTGTGAGTATAAAAGGAGACATGTGCTTATATTTCATTATTCCCTTTTGAATTTTAGAAGAAATGTTCTTTTAAAAATTCACACTATATTTTGGTTTTAAAGATACATAATTCCACACTATTCCCTCTTGTTGAAAGCTAAGTAATATTTATCAGAAGATACATTACTTTAGTTTTGAGTTATTTTCTTCAAAATTCTTCTATCATATGCTAAAATTTTAATTGTCCGAAACATAGAATGGTTTGCCTTCTGAACCTAAATATTTAAATATTTAGAGGACTAAATATTCTGGTCTAAAATAGTAACAAATTACTCTTTTTAATACAAATCTTTTAAGAAAACAAAAAAACAATCAAAACTTATGGGTTTCCTAGACAGAAACATCTCAAGGGTTACAACAACACTAAAAAGGGATCTTCTCATAATAAATGGCTTGAAGATGAATCCAACCCACTTAATTGAGTTGAATTGCATCTAACATACCCTTTTCAAAATCCATTTCAACACAAATTTTGGCACAGGTGAGAATGTTCCCTTTTACTTCGGCTTGGTCAATGTAGAAAACCAACTTATTTCCAATAGTTTTAAGGGAGTCCTCATACCATAAAATAATGGGGAGATGTGGAAATATGATCCGGACAGGATCAATGTAAATTTCCATGGCCAAGTCAAAACTAAGAGTCTAGTGGGAAAGGAACATTCCCTTGGAGCCCATGAAGTAGGGGCCCAATCATAAAAATTGGATCCCTCTCTTATTTACTGATGATGATGATGATTAACGTCCATTAAGACCGAATTGTTCTATCGGACCTAAAGAGGGTAAGTGATTACTTGTGATTCTTTAGAATTTTGTTTCTGTGCTCAAAAGGCATTAAGAGAAGCTTTCTAATATCACCATAGTTTTGTTGAGTTAAGAGGCTAGGAAGGTTGGTAGTGTGACAAATATTTTGAAAATGAGATATAATCTGGGCATAGGCTGGACAATCTAAGAGAAAGTGTTTTTCATATTCAACCTTATTAGTTTCACAAAGGTGACACACTCTTTCATCCCATGGAATTTTAGGAATTTACCAATGCCCAGTTTCACTATGGAGCTCATGAGATTTTTTTCTTATCTTAGAAATGCTTATTTTTTTCTTTACACTTGTCAAAACAGATAGATAATTTTGATATTCTAGATTAGGGTTGATTACATCCTTATAATACCTTAATTTTTTTTTCCTCTAACTCTTTATCACACCACATTTTCTCCTTAAATTTTGATTTCATGATATTTTTAATAGTATCTTTATTCTGCAAAATGGTGTATTCCATGATTCCCCAATATTTTAGCCAAGACTAGGCATCTTTATGCCATCCTCGCTTGAGTCGATGGTGATTATGACTTGAATTTGAAGCAATTTTAGGAAGCCTCTTGTTTTACATGTTGTTTAAATTGTTCTTATACATTAGGTATCTAGTCATATTCGTGCTCTCAATGGGGGAGAGGCTTGTTTCTAAGAGGAAGATGGGATAGGGCGTGTTTTCTTTAATTTTGAAATTATAGGTTATAAAATTCTTGTGTATTTTATCTATATTTCCCCAAGATTCATGAGAGATACTACAGCCCCAGGCTTCACATCCATAAAGAATAACAGGTGTAACAAGAGTCTCAAAGAGGATTTTATTTGTATCCCAACTCCAAAGATCGGTTAATTTACAATTGTTTTCAAGCCCATAATAAGCTTTCCATCCCCCAATAATCATTTTATCAATGCTATAATTCTAGTTGAGCTTGTGGTGGATATCAATTCCAAGATATTTGTATGAAGTCACTTCCTCCAAGTTGTTTTTGTCATATACGAAGGTATCATAAGTGATCTTATTGGATTTAATAATCATGACCTTAGTCTTATCAGTATTAACAGTCATACCCATATTGGAGAAAAAATCCTTGAGGATTCTTAATTGGTTTTTAAGATCATGGGGACTCCTTTCCATAAGAACGATATCATTGGAATAAAGAATAATATTGATGACTATACCAGTGAGAGTAGGGCCAACACAACTTGTATTTTCCAAGCAATGTTCTAACTTGTCAATGTATATGCCAAAAAGGGTAGGGGACAAGGGACAACCTTGTTTGACTCCAATATTGTAGTTAATCTCTTTTGACCAGCCCTTTGTGTTTTTAAACTTAGAAATAACATTCTCATACATCTTTATTGCAACATCCTTGAACTCAAGAGGCACTTTTATCTCTTCCAACCTATTCCAAAGGTTTTTCCTAGGAGCCATGTCAAAAGCTTTTCTAAAGTTAAAAAAAAACAACAAAAAAGATTGGTTTTAGTATTGCAGAACTCTTCTGCAATGATCCTAAAGGTAACAATATGGTCCATAGTTGAATGATACCTCATAAACCCAGCCCATCCTTTAGCTATTTTACCATGACTTTCTAGCCAAAGGCTAATCTTCTTTTCCAAAATAATTCCATAAAGCTTGTCTAAAATCGGGCTAATCATAATGGTCCTATAATTAGAGGGAATTTTTCTATCCCCATTTTTAAAAATAGGAACAATGAGGCTTTACGTCCAATTTTTAGGGAATCCATGCTTAACTGCTAAATTGAAGAGCTTTTGTATGTGAGGAAATAAATAGAAATCATTTCTAGAACAAAACATAGTAATTTTACCTAGAACAACTCGTTTCTCTGAGATACATTCCTGGATTGCTCTATGACTCATCCAAAGGATTTTGAATTTACCAACCAAGCCTCTCTCATGTAGAAAAATAAATTTCCTTTTAGCCTCTGAAGACATCATGTCTACTTTGAGAATAGATTCTTCCCTTTTGACAAATTTCCTCTTCTTAAGACTTTTCTCTGTTAGGATATTTAGACACTTAGGAGTTAGTTAAGATCTACTTGGTCTAATATGTCGTCAGGTAAAAGTGTGTTTCTTTAGTATGCATTAGTATGCATTTGTAGTTAGGAAATCCGACGGTCACGATATGTTCCCGACATAGAGTGATCCGACGATTCATACTCTCCTCGATCTTAACGGCCATTGATCCGTGTCTTAACACCCGATTGGTCCATGATCTCTATTTAAAGAGCATGGAGGGTCATTTGCCGATGATCGATTGTGAGAAACTCTATTGTAAAATCTCTCTGTAATCTTT
>ML829164.1:11059-38405 GCA_009831015.1 Picea engelmannii | reverse complement strand
CATATGGTTGACTCGGATTTGCAGTTTTGAGGGTAAGGGGAAACATCCTATTTGGAGTCATGTGGATTTCAGAAATCAATTTTTCACTTGGGATTTTGTCATATATCTTACAAGATGTTCCCTCAAAAAGTACTTTATAGCCATGTTCAATGAGTTGTCCTACACTTAACAAATTATGTTTCAGATCTGGAACATGATAGACATTGTATATGTCTTTCTTGACATTCTGTTTAGTAAGAATAGGAACAGTTCATTTTCCTTGAACTTTGACTAAGAAATCATTTCCAAGTGTAATATCAGATGAGATTGAAGAATCAATGCATGAAAGTAAATCTTTGTTACCTGTCATGTGATTGCTACATCCACTGTCCAACAACCAGAGATCTTTAGGTTGTTGTTCAATCTTGTGGCACGAAAGAAACACACCTCTTGAGTTTTCTCCCGTGTGATTTGACACATGTGCTCTGCCTGAGAGCTGGTCTGCTTGCTTCTTCCTACATTCATATTCATAGTGCCCATACTTTTTGCAGTAATAGCATTGTATGCTTAATTTCTCATTTGATCTTCTCCCTCTACCTTTTTGAGGCTGGAAATTCTGATGCTGATTTTGTTGCTGATGTCTTTGACCTTGGAAATTTTGATTCAAATATTGTTGTCTGTTACCTCCACTGGAGTGAGGGTAACTTTGATTGCTCCCTCTTCCTTGGTGACCTCTACTTCTTCCTATGCCTCTCCCTCTGCTGAAGGAGAATTGAGTTTTGAAAGCATTGGATATTGACTCATCTGTGAGATGCAGTCTGGTCTCATGTGTCACCAGAGAACCAATTAGTTCATCTGTTGAAAAACTTGACAGATCCTTGGATTCAAGGATTGCTGTTACAACCATTTCAAATTTCTTTGGTAAACTTCTGAGAATTTTCTCAACAATTCATTGATCAGTGATGGTTTCACCAATCAGTCTGATTTGGTTCACGATGCCCATGACTCTGGTCATGAACTGATCCACATTTTCGGACTCTGTCATCCTTAGAGTCTCGAATTGCATCCTCAAGGTCTGCAGTTTAACTGTTTTGACCCTGTCATTTCCTTGGTAGGAAGATTTAAGGATGTCCCGGGCCTGTTTGGAAGTACCAGCGCCTGTGATTTTCGAAAAAATCGAGTCATCCACAGAATTTTGAATCCAGAATTTTGCTTTATTTTCTTTGTTCCTCAGTGTTGCCTGAGCAATTTTCTACTGATTTGACATGGCAGTGAGGGTGGCTGGATTTGGTTCCACATATCCAAGATCCATTGGTTCCCAGCACTCTTGTGCTTGCAAGAACGACCTCATGCGAAGAGACCAAAACTCATAATTCTTTCCAAGAAGAATCGGACCCTGAGTTGGTCCTAAATTGCTAGACGACGCCATAAAAAAAATTGCAGAAAAAATAGAGGGAAATTTCGTATTTATCTCCGATCGCCGAAACGCCGATTTGTCGATGGCCGAAAAGAGCTTATCGGCCTTGAATTGGCCTTAGTCACTATGCAATGTGACCACGCGCCTTAATGTTAAAGCGCTACGGGTTTTTCGGGTTTTTTGCCTTTCAAATTGCCGAAATGCGAAATTTGCTTTTGGACGATTTAACGATCTAGATCTTTCTGTGATCTGACGGTCCAGATCTTATCGGGATATTGCGAATCGGGACTTTGTGAACCCTGATGATGAGCTCTTCTGAATCCTCAATTCCCTGATCTTCGATTTACCGATGGCGCTTTCCTTTTGGGAAATTTCCTGATTCCTTTGATCTCCGCCACGCGTCCTCCTATATTGGACGATCCTGATTTCTCCTCGTGATTTCACGATTTGTTCTGTTCCGGACTTGTCGTCTCCAGGATCCGCGATTTGCCGAATCCCGTAATGCCGATAGACTCTGCTTTCGGGAAATTTTCCGAAATCCTCGATCTCTGCCACGCGTCCTCAACAGATGGACTGCTCACGTCTGCTTCGGGGGATTCCCCTTGGAGATTCTCGATCCCTCGTTTTGACGAGATGACGTCAGCTGGGCCCCAATACGGAACTTTCCTCCTGTCGAGATTTTGAACTTCCCAGTTCCAAAATGCTTGTGCTTCTTGTCCTCAAGATTCGCGATTTGCCGAATCCCGATATGACGATGGCCCTTTTCTTTCGGGACTTTTCCCGAGTCCTTGGATTTACGCCACACGTCCCCACAAGATGGATGGTCCTGATTCAGCCTCGGGATATCGCGACTTGCGATGCTCCGTTGACACAACTTCTCTGTCAACTTGAAACCCTGGATGACGAAACGTCGACGGTTTCCTCGATGTCCGCCATGTGTCCGGTCAAACGGACGGCTGTGATCTTATCGCTATTTTGTGAATCGCGATTTTGCGAGTTTAGAACTCGTGTTGCGGCGGTCTTTCAAAACCACGAACTCCAAAATGCTGACTTGACGACACTTGGATCTACTGCCACCTGTCCTTTGAGATGGACGGCTCACAAGTCCTCTCAGGATTTTGCGATATCGCGTATCGGAGTTTTTGGAGTGCAATCTCCTTTGCGCGTCCAACTCCCGATTACCAATTTTGCGATGGGACAAGATCGACGGCTCACGATCTTTCACGATCCAACGGTCCAGAATGACTCGAAATTTCACGATTCAAGAATTCTCACGACAGTCTTCTGACCTTTACACCTTGCGAGTCAGCGAAGTGTCGCGATCTCGCCACGTGTCTCTTGATGGACGGTCCAGATGATGTCGGGACTTCACAGGTCAAAAAAATTCCTTGGCGTTGCAGAGGATTAAACCTCGTGCACTTTCTTGCAGATCCAACGGCTGTCAGGCCTCTGCGCAAGATCTAACGGCTGAAGCTCTTTCACCTTTTCCGCACTGTCCTCGTCCCTTCTGAACTGGTTTCCCACTTCGGATCCGTTCTCAGGACGAATCTTACGGCCGCGACGGTTGTTCTTTGAACCTGAGATGCGTTCTTTTCTCCTGTGGAAGAAAGATCTATGAATCTTTCAAAGATTTGAAAGAAATACACGGATTCTTTGTTCACTGCTTTAATCTTTGACAGATTTGAGCGAATTTCGAAAAATTTTAAACGATGTTGCCTTCTGCAGCAATCTTTAACGATTTTGAACGAATTCTTCGAGTTCTTTAAACGTTCTTCCGTTCTGCAGCTCTTCTTCGTCAATCTTTGTCGATTCTTGAAAAAATGTGCAAGAATCTTTAAAGTTTCTTCTTTCTCGGTCTCTGCTTCCTTGTTCTTTCGAGCGTAGTACGCTCTTCAACCTCTGCAAGCTTCCTACGTTGATCTTTTGAATGTAAGACGGTTTGCTTCCTCGTGGAAGTTTCCTGTGAGGATCTTTCGAGAGTATGACGGACGGCTCTCCAAACCTTGTGAAAGAGTCTGTGTCACGTGCTCTCAAGATCTGTGAAGCTCTGCGCTGTGAGGATCGTGTTGCTCTCCGGATTGTGTGAAGAGGCTTACTGTTGAAGCTCTGATACCATGATAAATTGTGAAGCAAAGAAATGCAGAGAGAAAGATAGAACAGAAAACAGTATATTCAAATGTATGAAGAAGAGAAGTGAAGTACTAAAGAGATACAATGCAATGGGAGATGGCTGAGCTAAATAGGCTCAAGCAAGACAAAAATAGAAAGTACAGCTGGCAGTGTACTGTCAGACTGTTGAGGTTACATTATATTTAACAAAATTGCCCTTGATGTTTAGCTTCCACAGTTTGGCTATTTTATGGTTCTTGTTAGTTGATTATTTTTTTAATATGTTAATGTAAGATTGGACAGTGAGGATATATCTAATAGTTGTGTTTTTTTTTAATCTCTRTAATTCAATAATTTATCTTATCTTTTAAATTATTAATTATATTGCTCTGTTAAATTGTCCTTGATGTTAGCTTCCACAGTTTGGTTGTTTTATGGTTCTTGTTAGTTGATTATTTTTTTAACATGTTAATGTAAGATTGGACAGTGAGGATATATCTAACAGTTGTGTTTTCTTTTAATCTTTGTAATTCAATAATTTATCTTATCTATTAAATTATTAATTATAGGAAAATTTATCTATTAAACTATTATTATAGGATTAGACATGTTTACATGGTTCACAAATGGTAATCCATCACCATCTGATGTGGATGTGCTAGTATACTTTTATGCAATCCATATCTTTGTATAAAAACCATAAATTTGAACTATTAACAAGTTGTATGCTCCTCATTTTTTTAACCCATTAACAAGTTGTATGCTCCTCATTTTTTTAACCCTTTAACCCTAGATCAAATTATTTAAGTGTAAAACATTTTTAAGAGTGCAATAAAGTGAAAGAAAATGTTTGCATTTGAAGAATTTGAATCTTGATCATCTTAAAGCTTGATAGATCAGGATATTTCCATACTTAAATGATCAGGGGATTAAATTTTGCTCAAAAATTCAAAGTGCTCAGAATCACTTCAAACCAGACGAGAGCGTAGGCCTCGTCGTTGCAGACCCAACGCAACTCGTTTTGTCTCAAACGGACGTCGGCAGCGAGAGATATTGCAATCTGTTCAGAATGTCAAACAGACAAAAAAGCGGACACTGACTGTACAGTCCGTATAGGCTGACGTGGCAGGGCCGTACGACCGTACGCTGATGTGGCATGTGGTGACGTGGCAGATTTTGGTTGGCAGGTGTGGTTGAATCGGAATGCGACACGTGGCATATTTTTTTATCAATGGTAAGGTGCCACGTGGCCCAGTCATGGGCTGCCATGTGGCACCCCGATATTAGCTATTGGTTTGTTTGTTAAAATATATTGGAGTCCATAGGGTTCGACCCCCGGACCTCCCCACCGCATAGAGCCTTCACAAAGTCTGCCCGACCAACGGACCACCACTTACGCCTTGTTATGTATGCGAGTTATTTTGTATTTGAATTAGCATATTGTAATGTTTGGCGGGGGGTCGGGCCGGGGCTTAGCCCCGACCCGTGGTTCTACCATTCATACATACGACCATGCCTTTGTTAAATGGCGTGCGGAGTATTTCATATGTGTTTTCAAATGTAAAAACCCGCGGTTCTATTGTGTGTATGTGACCACCGTTGCAAAGGGCTCGGGGTTTCATGTGTTGACCCTTTTGTTACACGGAAATGTGTGCGGGTTTTTAAAAATGGTTTGAACGGTTGTAAAACGACCCGACATGTGTCATTTCTCCATTCGGTTGCAAACGGTTAGCCCTCTTTTACACTAGCCCGAAGTCGTATGGACCCTCATGTGCCCAGGTGCTAGGCGGTTAGGGGCTGGCGCGCCCATAACCGTCCTACAGTTCGCACCATTGGCACGGTTGCGCTCGGTGTTGGGTTTTCACGCTTTAAATTGCGTGTGTGCTAGGTTCATGTTACAAGGGTGCGTTTTGTAGATGCGGAGACAACAAGCTTGAAGGGAGGACTTCCAGGAGGCCTAACTTCTTCATTTTTTGACCGATTGAGGTGCCAAAAAATCCCAGCTAGGGGTTTTTGGACGCTCTGAATACATTGGAGCAGTCTGTTGGTTAGTTTGAGCATTGTAAGGCATGTTTTTGAGCACTTTGAGCAATTAATAATAATGATCCATTGGAAGCTGGACCAGGAGATGTAACCCAAGAGAGGGGTGAACTCCTTTATCAATTGTTGTGTTTATGTGCTTATGTTCATTGATTAAGTTGTTGTTTATTTGTATCTTGCATGAGTAATCCCTTTAATTAATGTGTTGCAAAGTTGATCCATTTGCTTCGAACACATATCAGATTCGCGACGTGTGTGCAGAAAGCAAAGTTTTTTCTTTTATGGATGGATTTTTCAGGATATAACCAAATTTAAATTAAACCCGAGGATCAACACAAGACAAAATTTATTTATCCTTGGGGTACTTTTGCTTATCGGAAAATGCCTTTCGGCCTTAAAAACGCCGGAGCAACCTTTCAACATGCCTTGACTTTTGCTTTTCACAATCTTAATCATATAGTCAAAGCTTACCTTGATCTTGCTGCTCACTCTTGCAAGAGAGCGGATCACGCTATGCACCTTCGTTTTGTTTTTGAAAGATGTAGTTACTATAGAATTCGATTGAACCCTCACAAGTGCATCTTTTGCGTTAAGTCTGGTCATCTTTTGGGTTTTTTAGTTTATGAGACCGAGATCATGGTAGATCCACTAAAGGTTGAGGCAATACTTCAATTGCCTCCCCCACGCATGATTAGACAACTTCAAGGTTTGCAGGGAAAGCTAATTTTCTTCGTCGATTTATAGTGAATTATGCCAATATCACTAAGGTTTTCATGCGCCTTTTGAAGGACACCCCTTTTATTTAGGATGAGCGAGCCCATGAGTCCTTCGATGCTTTGAAGAAAGCCATGGTATCGACACCTCTATTGAAGCCTCCTGACTACAATAGAGATTACTTGCTTTATATTTCCGCGTCTGAGGAGACGATTGGTATGGTTCTGGTTCAAGAGAATGATGAGCTCCGCGATCACGTCATCTTCTATCTTAGTTGAAACTTAGTTGGCCCTGAGCTTAATTATTCTCACGTTGAAAAGCTAGTTTTGGCTGTCGTCCACGCAGTCCAACATTTGCGTCATTATATATTACTTTGCAAGACTATTGTGATTGCCGATTTCAATCCATTTCAATACGTTCTTACCAGGCGTATCATAGGGGGAAAATATAATAAATGGATTGCCATTTTACAAGAGTTTGATCTCGATTTCGCTTCTGCGAAATCCAAGAAATCACTAGTCTTCGCAAAGTTAATATCCGACTTTCCATGATCAGATGAGGATGTTATCCATGTTGATTCGTTTACGTACAAACATATTGTTCTTGTCTCGTCATCTGGCCCCTGGTATGGAGACATTGTTCTCTATCTCCAAACTTTGAAGTTCCCTCAACATCTCTCGCGAGATGACCAATGCCGTGTAAGGTACCAAGCTAAGAATTATACTATTATCGACGACAATTTGTATCATCGAGAAATAGACAATATCTTGCATCGTTGTTTAACTCATGGAGGGGCCGAGTCAGTCCTGAACGATTGCCATAGTGGGGCTTGTGGTGTTCATCTATCCAGGTTTGCAACAACCCAAAAACATTTGTGAGCCGGTTATTGATGGCCTACTATCTTTAAATATTTTATTGAAGTGGTTAATAAGTGTCACCACTACCAGGTGTTCACTCAAAAAATGCGCTCACATCCAGGCCCTCTTCACCCAGTCATTATTGTCGGTCCCTTCACCAAGTGGGGGTGGATTTTGTGGATTGCAACCCAACTTTGGTTGGGGGGCATCAACACATTATCGTGGTTGTTGACTACTTTAATAAGTGGGTCGAAGCCATGCCTACAGTTAAATCCGATGGGAAGACTGTCGCCTTCTTCCTATTCAATCAAATTATCATCCGCTTCGGTATCCCGAGTGAGATTGTCACTAATCATGGCAGTCACTTTCATAATGAAATGATGAAAGTGCTAGCATCTAAGCTGGAGTTTAGACATGGTCATTCTTCTCCTTATTACCCCCAGACAAATAGACAAGTTGAGGCCATCAACAAGTCTCTCAAAACCATTTGCAAAAAACTGCCAGCCAGAGTAAACCCCTTAATTTGAATGATGCATTGCTTCAAATTGAGAAAAACACTAGTTCTTGAAATCAATGAGTAAAATAAATTTCGAGGCATGGAACCTGGAAGTGAGGGGTGGTCTAGCTGAAATCCTATCCTAGTAATCCATCGGAGTTGATGGTTCCTCAATCCGACTCTCGGTTTTCGTGATATGACCAGTTGCAAGTCGCATCCCAAACTATTTCGGGGACTCTTAATGAATTCCTCCTCGGGACATAAAAGCCTAGCGGAGCAACATTTTTGAGTTTCATGAGATGTTGAAAGCTTGTTTAGGCATGGACTAGGTGAACACATTATTCATTCGCTCCTGAGGGATGGTTTCATAAATTGGACCCCGTAATCCAAATGTTGCATTGCTTCAAATTGAGAAAAACACTAGTTCTCGAAATCAATGAGTAAAACAACTTTCGAGGCATGGCACCCGAGAGTGAGGGGTGTTCTAGCTGAAATCCTATCTTAGTAATCCATCGTATTCGACGGTTCCTCAATCCGAGTCTCAGTTTTCGTTTTATGCCCAGTTGCAAGTCGCATCCCAAACAATTTTAGGGACTCTTGGCCAATTTCTCGTAAGGGCATAAAAACCTAATGGAGCATCATTTTTTAGTTCCGTTAGATGCGACAATCTTGTTTAGGCATAGACTAGGTGACCACATTATCCATCCACTCCCAAGGGACGATTTTAAAAATTTGACCCCTTAATCCAAATGTTGCATTGCTTCAAACTGAGCAAAACACTAGCTCTCCAAATCAATGAGTAAAGCAACTTCCGAGGCATGGCACATGGGAGTGAGGGGTTCTCTAGATGAAATCATATCCGAGTAATCTATCGAAGTCGACGGTTCCTCAATTCGAGTCTCGATTTTCATTTTATGTCTAGTTGCAAGTGACATCCCAAACCATTTCGGGGAGTCTTGGCCAATTCCTCTTCAGGGCATAAAAGCCTAACGAAGCAACATTTTTGAGTTCCATGAGAAGCTGCATGCTTGTTTAGGCATGGACTAGGTGACCATACTTTCCATCTACTCTAGAGGCATGGTTTCCTAAATTGAACTGCTAAATCCAAATGTTGCACTGCTTCTTATTGAGCAAAACACTATTTCTCGAAATAGATGGAAAAAACAATTTCTAAGGGATTGGAACCGAGAGTGAGGGGTGAGATAGCTAAAATCCTATGCCAGGAATCCAACAGAGACTATGGTTCCTCAATCCGAGTCTCGATTTTCGTGATATGTCCAGTTGCAATTCGCATCCCAAACCATTTCGGGGACTCTTGGCCAATTACTCTTCATGGCATAAAAGACTAACAGAGCAACATTTTTGAGTTCCGTGAGATGTTGCAAGCTTGTTTAGGCATGGAATAGGTGACCACATTATCCATCTTCTCCCGATGGATGATTTCATAAATTGGACCCCTTAATCCAAATGTTACATTTCTTCAAACTGAGTGAAACACTAGTTCTCGAAATCAATGAGTAAAGAAACTTCCAAGGCATGGCACCTTGGAGTTAGGGGTGGTCTAGCTGAAATCCTATCTTATTAATCCATCGAAGTCGATGATTCCTTAGTCAAAGTCTCAGTTTTCATTTTATGCCCAGTTGCAAGTCACATCCCAAACAATTTCATGGACTCTTGGCCAATTCCTCCTCAGGGCATAAAAACCTAACGGAGTAGCATTTTTGAGTTCCACGAGATGCTGCAAGTTTGTTTAGGCATGTACTAGGTGACTACATTAACCATCCATTTTCGAGGGATGATTTCATAAATTAGACCCCTTAGTCCAAATGTTGCATTGCTTCAAACTAAGCAAAACACTAGCTCTCGAAATCAATGAGTAAAGCAACTTCCGAGGCATGGTACTCAGGAGTGAAGGATGCTCTAGATGAAATCCTAACCCAGTAATCCATCGAAGTCGACGGTTCCTCAATCCGAGTTTCGGTTTTTGTTTTATGCCTAGTTGCAAATGACATCCCAAACCATTTTGGGGACTCTTGGCCAATTTCTTCTCAGGGCATAGAAGCCTAACGGAGCAACATTTTTGAGTTCCATGAGATGTTGCATGCTCGTTTAGGCATGGAAAAGGTGACCACATTGTCCATCCGCTCCCGAGGAATGGTTTTCTAAATTGGACCCCTAAATCCAAATGCTGCATTGCTTCTTACTGAGGAAAACATTAATTCTCGAAATCAATGAAAAAAACAACTTCCGAGGGATTGGAACTGGGAGTGAGGGATCCTCTAGTTAAAATCCTATGTCAGGAATCCAACAAAGATGATGGTTCTTCAATCCGACTTTCAGTTTTCGTGATATGCCCAGTTGCAAGTCGCATCCCAAACCATTTCGAGGACTCTTGTCCAATTCCTCCTCATGTCATAAAAGACTAATGGAGCAACATTTTTGAGTTCCGTGAGATGCTGCAAACTTGTTTAAGCATGGACTAGGTGACTACATTATCCATCCACTCCCGAGGGATGATTTCATAAATTGGACCCCTTAATCCAAATGATGCATTGCTTCAAACTGAGCAAAACACTAGTTCTCGAAATCAATGAGTAAAACAAATTACAAGGAATGGCACCCGGAAGTGAGGAGTGGTCTAACTGAAATCCTATCCTAGTAATCCAACGGAGTCGATGGTTCCTCAATCTGAGTCTCGATTTTCGTTTTATGCCTAGTTGCCAGTCGCATCTCAAACCATTTTAGGGACCCTTGGCCAATTCCTTCTAAGGGCATAAAAACCTAATGGAGCAACATTTTTGAGTTCCATGAGATGATGCAAGCTTGTTTAGGCATGGAATAGCTGACCACATTATCCATCCGCTCCCAAGAGACGATTTCATAAATTGGACCCCTTAATCCAAATGTTGCATTGCTTCAAACTGAGCAAAACACTAGTTCTCGAAATCAATGTGTAAAGCAACTTCCGAGGCATGGCACCCGGGAGTGAGGGGTCATCTAGATGACATCCTATCCGAGTAATCCATCGAAGTTGAAGTTTTCTCAATCTGAGTCTCCATTTTCATTTTATGCCCAGTTGCAAGTGACATCCCAAACCATTTTGGAGACTCTTGGCCAATTCCTCCTTATGGCATAAAAGCCCAATGGAGTAGCATTTTGAGTTCTATGAGATGTCGCATGCTTGTTTAGGCATGGACTAGGAGACCACATTGTCTATCTGCTCTCGAGGCATGGTTTCCTAAATTGGACTGCTAAATCCAAATGTTGCATTGCTTCTTACTGAGCAAAACACTATTTATCAAAATAGATGAAAAAAACAAATTCTGAGGGATTGGAATTGAGAGTGAGGGGTGCTCTAGCTAAAATTTTATGCCATGATCCAAATCAATGAGTAAAACAACTTCCAATGCATGACAATCAGGAGTGAGGGGTGGTCTAGTTGTAATCCTATGTTAGTAATCCATCGGAGTCTACGGTTCCTCAATCTGAGTCTCGGTTTTCGTTTTATGCTCAGTTGCAAGTTGCATCCCAAACCATTTCAGGGAGTCTTGGCCAATCTTCCTTAGGGCATAAAAACCTAACGAAGCAACATTTTTGAGTTTTGTGAGATGGTGCAAGCTTGTTTATGCATGGAATATGTGACCACATTGTCCATCTGATCCCGAGGCACAGTTTCATAGGTTCCTTTAATCCCAATGTTGCATTGCTTCAAACTGAGCAAAACAGTAGTTCTCAAAATCAAGGTGTAAAGCAACTTCTGAGGCATGGCATCCGAGAGTGAGGGGTGCTTTAAATGAAATCCTATCCCGGGAATCCATCAGATTCAACGGTTCCTCAATCCGAGACTCAGTTTTCATTTTATGTCTAATTGCAAGTCGCATTCCAAACTATTTCAGGGACTCTTGGCCAATTCCTCCTCGGGGCTTAAACATCTAACAGAGCGGCATTTTTGAGTTCCATGAGATGTTGCAAGCTTGTTTAGGCATGGACTATGTGACCACATTGTCCATCCTCTCCTGAGACATGGTTTTCTATATTGGACCCATAAATCTAAATGTTGCATTTCTTCAAACTAAACAAAACTCTAGTTCTCAAAATCGATGAAAAAAAAACTTTCGAATGATTGAACCCAGGAGTGTGGGGTGCTCTAGTTGAAATCATAAGCCAGGAATCCAACGGAGATGACGGTTCCTCAATCTGAGTCTCGGTTTTCGTGATATGTCGAGTTGCAAGTCGCATCCTAAACCATTTTTATGACTCTTGGTCAATTCCTCCTCAGGGCATAAAAACCTAATGGAGAAACATTTTTGAGTTTTGTGAGATGTTGCAAACTTGTTTAGGCATGGACTAGGTGACCACATTATCGATCTGCTCACGAGATACAGTTTCATAAATTGGATCCCTTAATCCAAATGATGCATTGCTTCAAATTGAGCCAAACACTAATTCGCAAAATAACTTCTGAGGCATGGCACCTGAGAATGAGGGGTGCTTTAGCTGAAATCCTATCCCAAAAATCCAACGAAGTCAATGATTCTTGAATCCAAGACTCGATTTTCGTTTTATGCCTAATTGCAAGTCGCATCCCAAACCATTTCGGGGACTCTTGGCCAATTCTTCCTCAGGGCATAAAAAGATAACAGAGCAACTTTTTTGAGTTCCATGAGATGCTGCAAGCTTATTTAGGCATGGACTATGTGACCACATTGTTTATCCTCTCTCGAGTCATGGTTTCATATATTGGACTCCTAAATCCAAATATTGCATTGCTTCAAACAAAACAAAACCCTAGTTCTCAAAATCGATAAAAAAATAACTTCCGAGGGATTAGACCCAGGAGTGAGGGGTGCTCTAGCTGAAATCCTATGCCAGGAATCCAACGCAGACGACGATTCCTCAAACTGAGTCTTGATTTCCGTGATATGTCGAGTTTCAAGTCAAATCCCAAACCATTTCGGGGACTCTTAGTCAATTCCTCCTCGGGGCATAAAAATCTAATGGAACAACATTTTTGAGTTCTGTGAGATGTTGCAATGTTTTTTAGGTATGGATTAGGTGACCAAATTATCGATCTTCTCACGAGTGACAGTTTCATAGATTGTACCCCTTAATCCAATTGTTGTATTGCTTGAAACTGAGCCAAACACTAGTTCTCAAAATCAATGATTAAAACAACTTCTGAGGCATGGCACTTGGGAGTGAGGGGTGCTTTAGATGAAATCCTATCCCCATAATCCATCGAAGTCGATGGTTCCTCAATCCGAGTCTCAATTTTTGTTTTATGCCCAGTGGCAAGTGGCATCCCAAACCATTTCGGGGACTTGATCAAATCCTCCTCGGGGCATAAAATCCTAATGGAGCAACATTTTTTAGTTCCATGAAATGTTACATGCTTGTTTAGGCATGGACTAGGTGATAACATTGTCCATCCGCTCTCGAGGCATGGTTTCCTAAATTGGACCCCTAAATCCAAATGTTGCATTATTTCTTACTGAGAAAAACACTAGTTCTCGAAATCGATTAAACAAACAACTTCCGAGGGATTGGAACTGTGAGTGCAAGGTTCTCTAGCTAAAATCCTATGCCATGAATGCAACAGAGACAACGGTTCCTCAATTCGAGTCTCGGTTTTCGTGATATGCCCAGTCGCAAGTCGCATCCCAAACCATTTCGGGGACTCTTGGCCAATTCCTCCTCATGGCATAAAATACTAACGAAACAACATTTTTGAGTTCCATGAGATGCTACAAACTTGTTTAGGCATGGAATAGGTGACCACATTATCCATCCTCTCTTGAGGGATGATTTCATAAATTGGACCCCTTAATCCAAATGTTGCATTTATTCAAACTAAGAAAAACACTAGTTCTCGAAATCAATGAGTAAAGAAACCTCTGAGGCATGGCACCTAGGAGTGGGGTGGTATAGCTGAAATCCTATCTTAGTAATCCATCGGAGTTGATGGTTCCTCAATCCAAGTCTCGATTTTTGTTTTATGCCCAGTTGCAAGTTGCATCCCAAACAATTTCAGGGACTCTTGGCCAATTCCTCCTCAGGGCATACAAACCTAACGGAGTAACATTTTTGAGTTTCGTGACATGCTGCAAGTTTGTTTAGGCATGGACTAGGTAACCAGATTATCCATCCCCTCCCGAGGGACGATTTCATAAATTGGAACCCTTAATGCAAATGGTGCATTGCTTCAAACTGAGCAAAACACTAGTTCTTGAAATGAATGAGTAAAGAAACTTCCGAGGCATGGCACCTGGGAGTGAGAGATGCTCTAGATGAAATCCTATCCCAGCAATCCATCGAAGTTGACGGTTCCTCAATCCGAGTCTCGGTTTTCATTTTATGCCCAGTTGCAAGTGGCATCCCAAACCAATTCAGAGACTTGGCCAATCCCTCCTCAATGCATAAAAGCCTAATAGAGCAACATTTTTGAGTTTCATGAGATGTTGCATGCTTGTTTAGGCGTGGAATAGGTGACCACATTGTCCATCCCGCTCCAGAGGCATGGTTTCCTAGCTCTAGTTAAAATCCTGTGTCAGGAATCCAACGGAGATGATTGTTCCTCAATCCGACTCTCGATTTTCGTGACATGCCCAGTTGCAAATCGCATCCCAAACCATTTCGGGGACTCTTGAACAATTCCTCCTTAGGGTATAAAAGACTAATGGAGAAACATTTTTGAGTTCCGTGAGATGCTGCAAGCCTTTTTAGGCATGGACTAGGTGACTACATTATCCATTCACTCCCGAGGGATGATTTCATAAATTGGATCCCTTAATCCAAATGATGCATTGCTTCAAACTAAGAAAAACACTAGTTTCTCGAAATCAATGAGTAAAGCAACTTTCGAGGCATGGAACCCGGGAGTGGGGTGGTCTAGCTGAAATCATATCTTAGTAATCCATCGGAGTCGACGGTTCCTCAATCCAACTCTCGATTTTCCTGATATGCCCAGTAGCAAGTTGCATCCCAAAACATTTCGCGGACTCTTAGCAAATTCTTTCTCAGGGCATAAAAGTTTAACGGAGAAACATTTTTGAGTTTTGTGAGATGTTGCAAGATTGTTTAGGCATGGACTAAGTGACCACATTATTCATCTGCTCCCAAGGGATGGTTTCATAAATTGGACCCCGTAATCCAAATGTTGCATAGCTTTAAACTGAGCAAAACATTAGTTCTTGAAATCAATGAGTAAAACAACTTTCGAGGCATGGAGCCCGAGAGTGAGGGGTGTTCTAGCTGAAATCCTATCTGAGTTATCCATCGGAGTCGACGGTTCCTCAATCCAAGTCTTGGTTTTTGTTTTATGCCCAGTTGCAAGTCGCATCCCAAACAATTTCAGGGACTCTTAGCCAATTCCTCGTAAGGGCATAAAACCTAACGGAGCATCATTTTTGAGTTTCGTGAGATGCGGAAAGCTTGTTTAGGCATGGACTAAGTGATCACATTATCCATCTACTCCCGAGGGATGATTTCATAAATTGGACCCCTTAATCCAAATGTTTCATTGCTTCAAACTAAGAAAAACACTAGCTTTCCAAATCAACGAGTAAAGCAACTTCTGAGGCATGGCACCCGGGAGTGGGGTGCTCTAGATGAAATCCTATCCAAGTAATCTATCGAAGTTGACGGTTCCTCAATCAGAGTCTCGATTTTTGTTTTATGCTTTGTTGCAAGTGGCATCCCAAACCATTTCGGGGAGTCTTAGCCAATTCCTCCTCAGAGCATAAAAGCCTAATGAAGCAGCATTTTTGAGTTCCATGAGATGTTGCATGCTTGTTTAGGCATGGACTAGGTGACCACACTGTCCATCTGCTCTCGAGGCATGGTTTCTTAAATTGGACTGCTAAATCCAAATGTTGCATTGCTTCTTACTGAGCGAAACACTATTTCTCGAAATAGATGAAAAAAACAACTTCTATGGGATTGGAACCAGGAGTGAGGGGTGCACTAGCTAAAATCCTATGTCAGGAATCCAATGGAGATGATGGTTCCTCAATCCGACTCTTGGTTTTCGTGATATGCCCAGTTGCAAGTCGCATCCCAAACCATTTCTAGGACTCTTGGCCAATTCATTTTCAGGGCATAAAAGACTAACGGAGCAACATTTTTGAGTTCCATGAGATGTTGCAAACTTGTTTAGGCATGGAATAGGTGACAACATTATCCATCCGCTTTCGAGGGATGATTTCATAAATTGGACCCCTTAATCCAAATGATGCATTGCTTCAAATTGAGAAAAACAGTAGTTCTCGAAATCAATGAGTAAAACAACTTACGAGGCATGGCACCCAGGAGTGAGGGGTGGTCTAGT
This sequence comes from Picea engelmannii, assembly GCA_009831015.1. NCBI lineage: Eukaryota > Viridiplantae > Streptophyta > Pinopsida > Pinales > Pinaceae > Picea > Picea engelmannii. The sequence goes on along the minus strand of ML829164.1, from coordinate 22,467 downwards.
TGAAATCATGTCCTATTAATCCAACGGAGTCGACGGTTCCTCAATCCGAGTCTCGGCTTTCGTTTTATGCCGAATTGCAAGTCGCATCCCAAACCATTTCAGGGACCCTTGGCCAATTCCTTCTTAGGGCATAAAAACCTAACAGACCAACATTTTTGAGTTCCATGAGATGTTGCAAGCTTGTTTAGGCATGGAATAGGTGACCACATTATCCATCCGCTCCCATGAGACAATTTCATAAATTGGACCCCTAAATCCAAATGTTGCCTTGCTTCTTACTAACGTTTTCCCCCTAAATCCCCCCATCGAACTCGACATTTTCTCAATTTGAGTCTCGATTTTCGTTTTATGCCCAGTTGCAAGTGGCATTCCAAACCATCTCGATGACTCTTGGCCAATTCCTCCTCAGGGCATAAAAGCCTAATGGAGCAGCATTTTGAGTTCCATGAGATGTCGCATGCTTGTTTAGGTATGGAATATGTGACCACATTGTCCATCTGCTCTCGAGGCATGGTTTCCTAATTTGGACAGCTAAATCCAAACGTTGCATTGTTTCTTACTGAGCAAAACACTATTTCTCGAAATAGATGAAAAAAACAATTTCTGAGGGATTGGAACCGAGAGTGAGGGAAACTCTAGCTAAAATTCCATGCCAAGAATCCAACGGAGACGATGATTTCTCAATCCGAGTCTTGACTTTCGTGATATGCCTAGCTGCAAGTCGCATCCCAAACCATTGCGGGGACTCTTGGCCAATTCATCCTCAGGGCATAAAAAACTAACGGAGCAACATTTTTGAGTTCCGTGAGATGTTGAAAGCTTTTTTAGGCATGGAATAGGTGACCACATTATCCATATGCTCCCGAGGGACGATTTCATAAATTAGACCCCTTAATCCAGATGCTACATTGCTTCAAACTGAGCAAAACACTAGTTCTCCAAATCAATGCGTAAAGAAACTTCTGAGGCATGGCACTCGGGAGTGGGTTGGTCTAGCTGAAATCCTATCCTAGTAATCCATCGGAGTCGATGGCTCCTCAATCCGAGTCTCGGTTTTCGTTTTATGCCCAGTTCTAAGTCGCATCCCAAACCATTTCAGGGACTCTTGGCCAATTCCTCCCCAGGGCATAAAAACCTAACGGAGCAGCATTTTTGAGTTCTGTGAGATGCTGCAAGCTTGTTTAAGCATGGACTATGTGACCACATTTTCCATCTACTCTCGAGGCACGGTTTCATAGGATCCTTTAATCCAAATGTTGCATTGTTTAAAATGAGTAAAATACTAGTTCTCGAAATCAAGGAGTAAAGAAACTTCGGAGGCATGGAATCTAGGAGTGAGGGGTGCTTTAGATGAAATCTTATCCAAGTAATTCATAAGAGTCAACGGTTCCTCAATCCGAGACTTGGTTTTCATTTTATGACTAATTGCAAGTCGCATCCCAAACTATTTCAGGGACTTTTGGCCAATTCCTCCTCAGAGCATAAAAATATAATAGAGCAACATTTTTGAGTTCCGTGAGATGTTGCAAGCTTGTTTAGGCATGGACTATGTGACCACATTGTCCATCTGCTCCCGAGGCATGGTTTCATATATTGGACCCCTAAATCCAAATGTTGCATTCCTTCAAACTAAGCAAAACTCTAGTTATCAAAATCGATGAAAAAAGAACTTCTGAGGGATTGGACCTAGGAGTGAGGATGCTTATTTGAAATCCTATGCCAGGAATCCAACAGAGATGACGGTTCCTCAATTCGAGTCTCGGTTTTTGTTATATGCCAAGTTGCAAGTCACATCCCAAACCATTTCGAGGACTCTTGGCCAATTCCTCCTCAAGGCATAAAAACCTAACGGAGCAACATTTTTGAGTTTTGTGAGATGTCTCAAGCTTGTTTAGGCATGGACTAGGTGTCTACATTATCGATCTGCTCCCGAGTCATAGTTTCATATATTGGACCCCTAAATCCAAATGTTGCATTGCTTCAAACTAAGAAAAATCCTAGTTCTTAAAATCGAAGAAAAAAACTACTTCCGAGGGATTGGACCCAAGAGTTTTGTGAGATGTTGCAAGCTTGTTTAGGTATGGACTAGGTGACTACATTATCAATACGCTCCCAAGGCAAGGTTTCCTAAATTGGAACCCTAAATCCAAATGTTGCATTACTTCTTACTGAACAAAACACTAGTTCTCTAAATCGATTAAACAAACAACTTTCAAGGGATTGGAACAGGGAGTGCGGGGTGGTCAAGCTAAAATCTTATGCCATGAATGCAATGGAGACGACGGTTCCTCAATCTGAGTCTCGATTTTCGTGATATGCCCAGTTGCAGGTCGCAACCCAAACCATTTCGAGAACTCTTGGCCAATTGCTCCTCATGGCATAAAACACTAACGAAGCAACATTTTTGGGTTCCATGAGATGCTGCAAGCTTATTTAGGCATGGACTAAGTGACCACATTATCCATCTGCTCGTGAGGGACGATTTCCTAAATTGGACCCCTTAATCCAAATGTTGCATATATTCAAACTAAGCAAAATACTAGTTCTCGAAATCAATGAGTAAAGAAACTTCTGAGGCATGGCACCTAGGAGTGAGGGTGGTCTAGCTGAAATCCTATCTTAGTAATCCATCGGAGTCGACGGTTCCTCAATCCAAGTCTCGGTTTTTGTTTTATGCTCAGTTGCAAGTCGCATCCCAAACAATTTCAGGGACTCTTGGCCTATTCCTCCTCAAGGCATACAAACCTAACGGAGTAACATTTTTGAGTTTCGTGACATGCTGCAAGCTTGTTTAGGCATGGACTAGGTGACCACATTATCCATCCACTCCCAATGGACGATTTCATAAATTGGACCCCTTAATCCAAACACTGCATTGGTTCAATCTGAGCAAAACACTAGTTCTCGAAATCAATGAGTAAAGCAACTTCCGAGGCATGACACCCGGTAGTGAGGGATGCTCTAGATGAAATCCTATCCCAGTAATCCATCGAAGTCGACGGTTCTTCAATCCGAGTCTCGAATTTCGTTTTATGCCTAGTTGCAAGTGGCATCCCAAACCATTTCGAAGACTCTTGACCAATCCCTCCTCAGGGCATAAAAGCTTAACAGAGCAACATTTTTGAGTTGCATGAGATGTTCCATGCTTGTTTAGGCATGGAATATCTGACCACATTGTCCATCCGATTCCGAGGCATGGTTTCCTAAATTGGACCCCTAAATCCAAATGTTGCATTGCTTCTTACTGAGCAAAACACTAGTTCTCGAAATCAATGAAAAAAATAACTTCCGAGTGATTAGAACTGGGAGTGGGGTGCTCTAGTTGAAATATTATGCCAGGAATCCAACGGAGATAACGGTTCCTCAATGTGACTCTAAGTTTTCGTGATGTGCTCAGTTGCAAATCGCATCCCAAACCATTTCGGGCACTCTTGGCCAAGTCCTCCTCAGGGCATAAAATACTAATGAAGAAACATTTTTGAGTTTCGTGAGATGTTGCAAGGTTGTTTAGGCATGGAATAGGTGAGCACATTATCCATTCGCTCCCGAGGGGTGATTTCATAAATTGGACCCCTTAATCCAAATGATGCATTGCTTCAAACTGAGCAAAACACTAGTTCTAGAAATCAATGAGTAAACCAACTTTCGGAGCATGGCACCCAGGAGTGAGGGGTGGATTCGCTGAAATCATATCCTAGTAATCCATCAGAGTCGATGGTTCCTCAATTTGACTCTCGGTTTTCGTGATATTCCTAGTTGCAAGTCGCATCCCAAACCATTCCGGGGACTCTTAGCCAATTCCTCCTCAGAGCATAAAAGCCTAACGGAGCAACATATTTGAGTTTTGTGAGATGTTGCAACCTTGTTTAGGCATGGACTAGGTGACCACAATATTTATCCGCTCCTGAGGGATGGTTTCATAAATTGGACCCCGTAATCCAAATGTTGCATTGCTTCAAACTGAGCAAAACACTAGTTCTCAAAAATCAATGAGTAAGCAACTTTCCAGGCATGGCACCCAAGAGTGAGGGGTGTTCTAGCTGAAATCCTATCTTAGTAATCCATCGGAGTCGATGGTTCCTCAATCCAAGTTTCGGTTTTTGTTTTATGTCCAATTGCAAGTCGCATCCCAAACAATTTTAGGGACTCTTGGCCAATTCCTCGTAAGGGTATAAAAACCTAACGGAACATCATTTTTGAATTCTGTGAGATGATGCAAGCTTGTTTAGGCATGGATTAGGTGACCACATTATCCATCCACTCTCGAGGGACGATTTCATAAATTGGACCCCTTAATCCAAATGTTGCACTGCTTCAAACTGAGAAAAACACTAGCTCTCCAAATCAATGAGTAAAACAACTTTCGAGGCATGGCACCCGGGAGTGAGGGATGCTTTAGATGAAATCCTATCCCAGTAATCCATCGAAGTCGACGGTTCCTCAATCCGAGTCTCGATTTTCGTTTTATGTTCAGTTGCATATGGCATGCCAAAACATTTCGGGGACTCTTGACCAATTCCTTCTCAGTGAATAAAAGTTTAACGGAGCAACATTTTTGAGTTTCATGAGATGTTGCATGCTCGTTTAGAGATGGAATAGGTGACCACATTGTCCATCCGCTCCTGATGAATGGTTTCCTAAATTGGACCCCTAAATCCAAATGTTGCATTGCGTCTTACTGAGGAAAACATTAGTTCTCGAAATTAATGAAAAAAACTTCATAGGGATTGGAACTGGGAGTGAGGGATTCTCTAGCTAAAATCCTATGCCAAAAATCTAACGGAGACAATGGTTCATCAATCCAACTCTCGGTTTTCGTGATATGTCCAATTTCAAGTGGCATCCCAAACCATTTCGAGGACTCTTGGCCAATTCCTCCTCGAGGCATAAAAGACTAATAGAGCAACATTTTTGAGTTTCGTGAGATGCTTCAAACTTGTTTAGGCATGGACTAGGTGACCACATTATCCATTCGCTCCCAAGGGATGATTTCATAAATTGGATTCTTTAATCCAAATGATGCATTGTTTCAAACTGAGCAAAACACTAGTTCTTGAAATCAATGAGTAAAGAAAATTACATGGCATGGCACCCGAGAGTGAGGGGTGGTCTAGCTGAAATCCTATCCTAGTAATCCAACGGAGTCTACAATTCCTCAATCTGAGTCTCATTTTTCGTTTTATGCCTAGTTGTAAGTTGCATCCCAAACAATTTCAGGGACTGTTGGCCAATTCCTTCACAGGGCATAAAAACCTAACGGAGCAACATTTTTGAGTTCCATGAGATGATACAAGCTTGTTTAGGCATGGAATATGTGACCACATTATCCATCTGCTCTCAAGGGATGATTTCATAAATTGGACCCCTTAATCCAAATTCCGCATTGCTTCAAACTGATTAAAACACTAGTTTTCGAAATCAATGAGTAAAACAACTTCCAAGGCATGGCAGCTGTCAGTGAGGGGTGCTCTAGATGAAATCCTATCCAAGTAATATATCGAAGTCGATGTTTTCTCAATCTGAGTCTCGATTTTCATTTTATGCCCAGTTGCAAGTGGCATTCCAAACCATTTCGAGGATTCTTGGCCAATTCCTTCTCAGGGCATAAAAGCCTAACGGAGCAACATTTTGAGTTTCATGAGATGTTGCATGCTTGTTTAGGCATGGACTAAGCGACCACATTGTCCATATGCTATCGAGGAATGGTTTCCTAAATTGGACCGCTAAATCCAAATGTTGCATTACTTCTTACTGAACAAAACACTATTACTCGAAATGGATGAAGAAAACAAATTCTGAGGGATTGGAACCGGGAGTGAGGAGTGCTCTATCTAAAATGATATACCAGGAATCCAACGGAGACGACGGTTCCTCAATCCGAGTCTTGGCTTTTGTGATATGCCCAGCTGAAAGTCGCATCCCAGACCATTTCGGGGACTCTTGACCAATTCCTCCCCAGGGCATAAAAAACTAACGGAGCAACATTTTTAAATTTTGTGAGATGTTGCAAGCTTGTTTAGGCATGGATTAGGTGAACACAATATCTATATGCTCCCGAGGGACAATTTCATAAATTGGACCCTTTAATCCAGATGCTACATTGCTTCAAACTGAGCCAAACACTAGTTCTCGAAATCAATGAGTAAAACAACTTCTGAGGCATGGCACCCGGAAGTGAGGGGTGCTTTAGATGAAATATTATCCCCATAATCCATCGAATTCGATGGTTCCTCAATCCGAGTTCCAGTGTTCATTTTATGCCCAGTGGCAAGTGGCATTCCAAACCATTTTGGGGACTCTTGGCCAAATCCTCCTCGGGGCATAAAATCCTAACAGAGCAACATTTTTGAGTTTCGTGAGATTTTGCAAGCTTGTTTAGGCATGGACTAGGTGACCACATTATTCATCTGCTCTTGACGGATGGTTTCATAAATTGAACCCCATAATCCAAATGTCGCATTGCTTCAAACTGAGCAAAACACTAGTTCTCGAAATCAATGAGTAAAGCAACTTTCGAGGCATGGCACCTGAGAGTGAGGGGTGTTCTAGCTGAAATCTTATCTTAGTAATCTATCGTAGTCAACGATTCCTCAATCCGAGTCTCAGTTTTCATTTTATGCCCAGTTACAAGTCGCATCCCAAACAATTTCAGGGACTCTTGGCCAATTTCTCATAAGGGCATAAAAACCTAACGGAGCATCATTTTTGAGTTCCGTGAGATGATGCAAGCTTGTTTAGGCATGGACTAGGTGACCACATTATCTATCCACTCCCGAGGGACGATTTCATAAATTGGACCTATTGTCATCCTTATACACACTTGCAAACGTGAGCAAAGTCTAGCTCACTTAGTGTGTCCTTGGAGGCACAATGCCTAGGGTCACAGGCCACACTGTCACTTTGAATGGAACCTCTTCCATCTAGGCTTACTCCTAGGGAAGCCAAAGAGGATAGACCTTAGTTACTAGATGTGTTAGAGTTAAGTTCTAGGAGTTAGTTTTAATTTCTTAAGGTTAGAGGGGATTCTAATCCTAAGATGCTAAGGCAACAATGCAATATGCAAGGGTTAACATGTGAGGCAAGCCTTTTCCCTAGGTCAACTAAGATTAGTGCCTCGAAATTGGGCAAGGGGGTCAACTATGTTAAAGGGTTGTTCGTTACAAAATATTACAAGTTACAAGTTTACAAATAAATCCAATTAAAGAATATCATATACAATTACTTACAATCAAAGAATACTAGGATACAAATGATACAAAACAAGCTAACCACGTTTTACTTCTTATGTGTGCAGGATATCAAAGACTGGAGCATTACATCACATCACCATATTTAAGAGATCATCATCAACACATCATTATCATCAGTAGAAAGATCAACAACAACTAAAGAACATTTAAAATACTTTAGAACAAATGTTTTTAAGATTATCAAAGATGATCCACACTCTTAATTATTAAACCCCCAAGTATTCTATTAGGTTTGGTCTAGGGTTTAATTATTAGGTTTTTCCTAAGATTTATCAAGTTTTAATTAGATTTCACCAAAGCATCCTCCTCCTATTGCCAAATAACTGCTAGATGCTTAAGATAGTATGGCAACGAGGCCAACCCTAACAGAATCAGTCAGCCCAAAACAAGAGTACTTCCCAGAGAGGACACACACCTGGTGCGTCACGGGGCAGTCCCCTGCCACTACCCTCCGTTGTTTTCCTCAAACCCCGTTTTATATGGTGAATATGGTGGTCTAAGGTACCTTGTTATCGCACAGTTTGTAGCTAGGTCAAATGGCTATAAGATAGAAGGCCAAACTGGCGTAACAGGAACCTATCCCACCCAATGTCACCACGATGAGGAGGTTCTTTCTCTTTAGGAAGTTTAGGCCCAGGGGAGACGTCCCCAGTAACCTGGAGTTTTGAAGAGGCAAAAGTTTAAAAGTCAAAGTAAAGTCCCCCCTTCACAAGTCACTACCAAAACATATAGTCCCGGCTAAACAACCAATAATGAAGTGAAGTCCCAAAGAAGAACACCTGCCCGGAACAAGGTAAAAACAAACCAATATATGCAAGCTATGATTCAATGGGTTAGTACTTCATAAGACTATATGATATCAATATATAAGCAATTATAACAATAAATATTGACGAAGTCAATGTTTGTTAATATAGCAATGAAATAATAATACTCCACCAATAAATATCAAGATGATGTAGCAATCAATGTATCCAATCAATCCTTATTCAATAAATGCATTAAACCACCATCCAATTGCCTATAAAGGAATATTGCTACGTCAAGATGAAGTAACCAAGGATGACTTCACCCTTTTTAGGGTTAGTAGTTAGTTAGGGTTTCAATTTAGCAAAGGTTTTGAGAGTTGTTTGATCACTTTCACTTCAACGCTGGAGGTCTAAGATCGGTGCCTAAGGGTTAATGGAATCAATTTAGAAAAGGATGCAAGGGTTGAAGGAAACTAAGGACTGGAGGGAAGGGTTCTGAAGTGATGCTATGGCAGGGCCTCAGAATCAAAACCCTAGGGGAGAGAGGCTCACTCCAGTGTTGCTAAAGCAAGGCCTCGTGCTCTCTCCTCCTTCCTTAGATTAACTTGGCAAAAACGGCTAGCATGAAAGATAAATCAAGACTAGAGGGTGTAATGAGGGAGAGTGTTGCTATAGCAAGGCTCTATCACCAAACCCTAAAAGAAGGGCGACCCTAGGTGTAGATAACCTAGGCCTAGGACGTCTCCTTCTTTTTGACTTCAGAGAGTACGGCTAGCTCAGGGAGAAGAAGCAATAAGAGTGTAGCTATGGCTAGGCTCTTCCTTCCTTCTTCAATGGCTGAAAATTTATCTTTTAGGGGACATGAAACAAGGACCTACTTGTGTGCTTGTCACTTAGGGTTTTTATCAGAAAATTATAAACATATGCAAGAATATAAGACCACAACCATTCAATCAAGAAGTTTTGCAGAAAAAACACTTACATATCACCATGAAATAGCATGCAAACCCTAGTTGTAAACCTTCCTTAAAGAGAAATGCCAAAAAATATCAAGAAATGCCTTCCTTCAACAAGTGTGTCTCACTAAATCAGCAAAACTACCCAAGTAGGGTGCAAAAATCAGACATCACTAATGAGTGAGTGATGTGTTATATCAAAATGAGGCTAAATCTCCTCAATATATATTGTATCAATGACCTTAATTAATTTTAGGTCATAAAAATGGTCGACAAGACCAGAATACTGTTTTTACATTAAATTGTCAAATTAAAACCCTAACTGAGATGTAAAAAAGGTAAAATCCCCTTCAAGGGAGGAGCCAACCCCTTTTAGGGTAGATAAGACATCCAGGAGCAAAATGTTAGCCCCCCGGGGGCCTCTCCAACATGCCACACGTGCCACTACTTCCCAGTCTGCCTCCAAAAATGTCTATGAAGCTGGATGATGTCATGGTGAGGATGGGGACATTCTGATTCTTCCAAGGCCAACGTTCTACTGAAAATGGGTCATTCCCCCTAGGCCGGGCTCTTCCAAAGTGCCTCTGATGGAATGTCCTTTTCTTCTCTGGTGCAAAACCTCAGTCAAACACTGTCCTATCTCTGCCCCCCTGATGGGGTCTCATCAACCATTTGGTGGGCTCTTCAGCCCCATGGAGGTTCGAACTGATCATCTCCCCATGTGTACCGGTCCAAATGGTACCTATCCATCGAGCATGGTCCCTCACATCAAAAACTACGCCCTCCATGGGCTCATCAGTTACCGGGATCATAGCAATGTTAATCATGTTTCATCATCAATATTATCAAACATATGCATAAGACACTAATACATCAGTCAATATCTTAAAGACATTACAAAAAACCTACAATACATGACTGGAGAAAAAAGACAAGATGTCCTATTGGGCTAGTATCCACAAGAAAGGGGAAGTTTCCAGGAAGGTTTCATCCAAGCCATGTAAGTGAGATGATGTGGCTAGGGGATGTCCAGACATGTGGGTGAAATGAGAGCCAGGGATGCATGATGTCATCTGTGAGTGCCTTTGTAGAAGGCGAGTTGTACCTGTCATAGATTCAAATTTTTCCAAGTCCGCTCTTGCCTTTATTCTTTTCTTTTATTCAAGGGCTAACCAGAGGACACTGCCTTGGCATGGTGACCAGAGCTGACAGTGTTACCCACAAATAATTTCACAGAGACGAGAAGGATGGCTCGTGATGAGACCCCCTTTCCCTTGGCCATGCAACCAAAGGTCACTGCCCTAGCATGGTAACTAGATGGTGGCAATGTCATACTGTTAAGTACCCATGAACATAATAGGCTGGCTCGTAATGAGACCCCTTATCCTCTTGACTAGGTCATGTTTGTTATTTTCCGGGTCCCTCTTGTTTCTTGCTGAGAGGCTTTTTATTGCCTTCTCGGGGATCCCTGGGTGAAGCATCTCGAGGTTTCATTTCTAGGCTTTTATATTTTACTAGCTGCTTTTACCTTCTGGGCCTTTAGCCCCTTCTTCCCACGAGATAATGTGCAACCCTACAAACAGGTCAATCCAATGCCCAGACAAGGGGAATGTAATAAATGAGCGGGAGATGAGATGAAAAAAAATGGTGGTATGATGGGAGCGGACGATGGCTCTTTAGAAATCCCCCTGGTGGAAAACCAAAACCTATGGGTACAAGCTTGCTAGGGCACCCTGTCAATCTCCCCAAGCATGGTCAAGTGGGCCAATGTAAGATCCAAGCAGTTGTAAGAGATAAAAGGAATCAAATGCATATATTTAAAGGTTTTAATGATCAAAAGTGACACATACCATGATACCTGGACCAATTACCTCATGGAGCAAGAGCCTCCTCCGATACAAGACCAAGCTGAAGGTGATGGATGTTGTTGCTGCTGACAAGATGAGTCTGATGAAAGAAGAAAAGGATGGGCCCTCCAGGGCCATGCTCAGGTAAATCCTGCTCTCGATACTCCATGTTTAGGACCTGTGGGCCTCGAGACATGATCTCCTGGTTATCCCTAAAAAACAGGGATAACATACCCTAAATATTCTATTAAGTATATAAGTTGATTAGGTAGACTTTTAAGTGATTATTAGAGTGTTTAGAAGATTTTAAGGCACTTTTTAGTTGTAATTTAGTGATATGGCCGAAACTTAAATTAGCTTTTAAGTGTGTTGTCTTGAGCTTAAGCACTTGAGTTCATGAACACATGAAAAACATATAAGATGGCTGAAAAGTAAAGACTATCACATGCACAATAAGAGCTTACTATGAAACAAGAGCATTAGGGTAAGAACAGCTTGCCTTCAAGAGATTGAAAGAAAATTTAGTGTGTTTAGCTACCTAACCATTCAACACATTTCAAGCCCAAGCAAATGGCTTTCAATAGATATAGACAAATGACTAATGAA
>ML829163.1:102678-116197 GCA_009831015.1 Picea engelmannii | reverse complement strand
GAAGCGCCAAAAGTCATGTGGACCCCGTTTGGGTAAGTTGGTGCATCAACTTCCCGGGGTCGTAACTTTTGCATACGATCTCCATTTTAGGCGTGTGATAGCTCGTTGGAAAGGTATCGTTGAGGAGATTCATTTTGGGGGATCAATTATTCCTTTAGCCATCATTGAGAACCTTGATCTCGAAAAAACTTCATTTAGGCCCTCAAAATGGCCCCGGATGTGAAAACCTGCTAAAAATAGTAAATGGCCAAAATGGCCAGAAAACTGTTTTGAGCCATTTGGAAAAGGTGGGTGGCCCTCGATATCCACCTGGATCAACTTCACAACTATATAAGATAACATGAGTGATGAGAGTCTCAAAAAAGAGTTTCTTCTTATCCCATAGCCAAATGTTCGTCGATTTATCATGGTTTTCAAGTCCATAATAAGCTTTCCACCCTCCATTTATCCTTTTCTCAATGATATAGTTCTAGTTAAGCTTGCGATGAAGATCAATTTTGAGATATTTGTATGAAGTCACTTCCTCCAAGTTGTTGTTTTCATACACAAAACTGACATAAATGATCTTTTCGGATTTAATTATCATAACCTTGATTTTGTCAGTGTTAATAGTCATACTGGTACTAAAGCAGAAATCCTTGAGGATTTTTAGTTGCTTGTTGAGATCAGAGGGACTCCTCGCCATAAAAACAATATCATTAATGTAAAGAAGAAGAATTATGATTATATCAACAAGATTTAGGTCAACACAACCTGCTTCTTCCAAACACCCCTCTAACTTGTCAATGTATATGCAAAAGAGGGTAGGGAACAAGGGACAATTTTGCTTAATTCCTATCTTACAATTAATTTATTTCAACCAACCCTCATTGTTCATAAACTTGGAAATAACATTCTCATATAACCTCATTGCAACAACTCTTAACTCGAAAGGAACTTTTAACTATTCTAACTTGTTCCAAAGGTTAGTCTCGGACATTGTGCCAAAAACTTTTCTAAAGTCAATGAAACAACATAGGAGATTGGTTTTTATTATTGCAACACTCTCCACAATGATCCTTAGAGTAACAAGGTGGTCTATAGTTGAATGATATATCTGAAATATAGCTTGACCTTTAGCTCTTTTTCCATGGCTTTCTAAGCATACATTAATATTCATTTCCAAAATAATTCCATATAACTTGACTAGCTAAAAGGAAGCTTCTCAAAATGATTTTATAATTAAAAGAATTATTTTTATCCCCACTTTTAAAAGTAGATACAATGGTATCTACGATCATAATTTATTATATAAAATACTAAATTAAAACAACTAAACTAGAATTTTATTATAAACCTAAACTCACATAAAAATAAATTTGTAAATTAGTAGTATTTTAGATTTTAATTTTCTAATTCAATTTTTTTGGTTTTTACAAACTAAACTTGTATAAAAAAAAATTAAAAAAATAAATAAATATCATCGCTATAAAGAGAATGTATAAATTATTAATATAAAAAAATTAAAAAAACATCATTGCTATAAATAGAATGTATAAATTATTAGTATAAAGTTTTTTTAAAAACATCATTGTTATAAAGAGAATGTATAAAATAATTTTAAAAAATGTATCAATTAATTTTTTTTTCTTTAAAAAGGATAAAATTTATTTATTTATTCATTTATGATTTATGATATTATGAAAAATAGATATGATTTTTTATTATTAATTTATAAAAAATAGATTATGTGAAAAAAGTTCCATACTTTTAAATAGGTTTTTCAATTTTTTTGGTTTTACAAACTAAAACAAAAAACAAAAAAACATCATCGCTATAAAGAGAATGTATAAATTAATTTTAAACTAGCATACCTCTAAAGCAGCGAAAGAAAAAGCCGAACATAATGCAAAGTGTATATGTTGCAAAATATTTATTATTTATTTAACTATACTGGGTTACATTGTTATTACTCACCCTTTTTATGTGCCATTTTTAAAGTGTATATATTCAATGGACATGGTCTTTCCTTTATAGTTACTTAACTCCTCTTAACCTTAAAAAAATAATAATTAAACCATAGTGTCTATATATTCAATGGACATAGTCTTCCCTTTATAGTTACCTAACTCCTCTTAAGCTTAAAAAAAAAACAATCAAACCATAATATAGGTGGTGAAAAGAGGCGAAAGGGTTTTTCCTAAAAAAAATCTTGGTTGACATGGTTCAATGATGAAGCCTTGCAGTCTTTTGTGATTAACCATCCAAGTAATCCCTACTTCAACATGCCTACACAATCTGAAAAATGACGATGCAATCTATTTGGGTAATTAAAGGTTAGGTATTGAAAACATGTCATCGATGAAGAATATTACATCCATTTGTACGACAAGATAGTGCCAATATGTCAACGATGAAAAATATAGCATCCATTTGTACGACAAGGTAGTGTCAATATGTCAACGATGAAAAATATAACATCCATTTGTACGACAAGGTAGCATTATTAAAGACAATAACACCCAACCATGTGGTAAGTGCAGTTGGTCACAATTATAAGTAGTGAGTGCATTGTGTGAAAGGTAGCTAGAAAACATGATCATTAGAAAAAATATAATTAACTAAAAAAACAATGAAATTAATAAAATTTGAGTCCAACTCAAACTTTGCTTGTCTCATAATGATGGCATGTTGTGATTATATAAAAAAAATCTTTGTATAATTGAAATCGTGTTTCGACTTCAGTACCTGGTAGTATTTATTATTTACTCCTTTTGTTGCATATAGAAACCTGCTAGTATAGCCTTGTTGTTTTCAATTTCCCTTGTTATAGTTTTCCTTGATATTATTTCATTTCCAAATTTGTCAACGTACACAAAGAAAGGATTTTGTATGTGTGTACACACCACACACTTATTGGGTGGCTTAAGCCTTACAAATCTTCACACTCATTGATCCTTCCTCAATACTTCATAATTTTCCTTACTTCCTCCTCATACTATCTCTTTTCAATGCAAATCTTGAGCAAGTATAGGGATCTAATCATGCCAAATAAGTCACAATTTTGTGTCCATGGAGAATTTTCACAACGTTCCAAAATCCCATTGACCAACTGACATCAATTATAGGACATATGGAAGCCTTAGATACACAATTGATAGACACTGAAGGTAGGACAAATGGAAACCTTAGATGTGTCTATGATAGACGATGAAAGGTTGTAGAGGAACCGTTCCCCTAAAAAAACTACATTGTTATGGTTTTGTTTTCATGTCACTTTAGTAATTGAGTCATTGGGCTTATGACCAAAATGGACTAGAGATGAAGTTGAAGTTTTGTTCACCATTGCAAAGATAACCAGTTGCAATTACCATGACTTCCAAGAATTCATGCAGTGCATGAAATTTTGGTCCATGGTTGCCATAAAACAATATTAATCAATACAACACCTTTCTTTTTTATTTTTAAAAGAGAAAGAGGAAATGGATTATTACCTTCATTATGGTAGTATAGGGAAAATAAATTTGTTACTTGAAACCTTAATATGATTGTATCGATCTTGATGCTTGTTGAGATGATTGTTTGCATGGTTGAAACCTTAAGTAAAGAATATATTGGTTAGGAATTGTTGTTGTAAATGAAACTTGTATAATATGCCAAAGAAAAAACTTATGGACCAATACTTGTTTCCCAACATAAAACTTGGCTTGGTTATATTTGAAGGATTTAAACATGAAGAAGATTTGGCATTTTATGACAACAAAATCATTTCCTTTCTTTTCCAAGGCTTTGTGAGAATTAGCTTGCCAATACCCTAGAGGTTGAGGTGGCCATGCTCAACATGGGAATGATAGACTTTGTGTCAATAGACTGGGATGGGATTGCACATAGACCTAGATATTCTTGTACATCTTGGTCATAGAGGCTACATACGGAGGAGCCTTTGGTGCTATATAAAGTTTCGAGGTGAGATTCAAACCCATCCTTGTGTAGTGGACAAACACATTTTTCTTTGGGGATAGTCATTGTGTTTGTATTTGTCGAGAACACAGTTTTGAACTATATTTTCCTTACCACCATTTTCTAAGAGATAGTAAAATACCAAAATAATAAAATCATTATCTCTTATGATGATTAGCAAGGTGGAACTTTAAATTTCAAAATGGAAATGTACCAATAATGTATTTTGGGTTGTCTTTGACTCCTAACCACTTGATTTAGGATTTTCTTTGACTCCCAACCACTTGAAATTAGGCTTCCAATTCTCCATAGTATGAGTCTATTAAAGAAATAAGATTGAAAATTAGAGAGGTTTCACTACTTAATAACATTTTGTTCAGAGCACATCTTGTGTGAAGAAATTATTTACCTTTTATATGATATTCAATGACGAGAGGACATTTGCAATGTTATATAATCACATTAATTTGGAAACAAAAATGAGATGGGAAACAAAGTAAAATAATTGGGTTTGATCATTTGAAAACTTGTAAGAAATAATCTCGAGGAAGAGAGCATGGATTTTTTACATTTTAACTTTGTTGATTCTTTTCATTCACCTAGCAATGACCTGACAACGTCTTTCAATGATAATACTTGAACCTGCACAAAAGAAAGACCCGAGACCTTAAATTAATAGTGGCAGAAGATAAAAAATAAATTCAAACTTAGGTTTCATAACAAGATTAAATATAGGGGAAAACTAGTAGATCATAGCACCTTCTTTAGGAGAAAGAGTTGCACAAACTTTTGCATCAGAAGGCTTAGAGACTTCTCACTCCTAAAATCTACATATTGATGCAATAACCTAGAATCTTATATGAAACATACTTTTTTAAATAAAAAAGAAAGCACAAAATATTTTGGAGAACTTGTTTTTACCTACTTTATATTAAGTCGAATTATCATTCAATTCCTTCCAATGGTTCCATTGATAGTGCATTGTTGGAAGACCAATCCTATATACTAAGTAGGTTCCATCCAGCCCTATGCTCTTACAAGATCCTTCTCATAGTATTTTGAAACGAGTTGATGTGGACACACAATCATGACTACACTTATCCATTCCATTTTATTTGATAGTGAGGCTCATATGTTAGTGTTGGGTCTTGTTATTCTTCCCCTAAGTGAATATGTTTTCCAAATATTCATGATCGTTTAGGACTATTAGAGATCTAAAAAATGATTTTATATATTGAGAAGAAAAAGGGAAAGCAACTATAGAATCAAGTACTCAATTTCAGAAAGAAATAGATTATTTCATGACTTCCTATGAAAATCTAACCCAAGGCTTCAACGAGTTCATTGGGTTAAGCAAGAGCTTCCTTCATTGGATTTTATTTTGTAGGGATACACTATGTTATCTTAGTGATGAGACAATCATAGTGTTGGGGCCTCTTGGTGCCTTATTTTATGGTTTTGAAGATATTGTGCACAATTAGTCTTTGCATGCATAGTTTTTATTTACGTGTAGAGTTTAGTCAATGTGCCCAGTTGTGTGATACATACCCTATTTTGATTTGCATGACAAAAGTTATCAATGTAATTAGAATTAATGTACCTTCTTATATGCGTGTTGGAAAGTTGTATTGTAGGAGGTTGTAACTATATGTACTTGATCTAAATTTTATATAAAGGAATGTAAATGATAGGATGCAGGTTGGATGGTTGTTTAATTGAGTCTTATATTGAAATATTAGTATTAGAGATTATATGGAAGAAGTAGAAATTAGGGTTTAAATCCCTTGACAATCAATGTATGGAGTTATAAAGAGTCATGTATGGATTTTTCTTATGGATTGAATATAAAGGATTGTGTAATGGTTTCCCCTCTAAATTTTATGTATTATGTGTGCTTATCTATATGTATAATGAATATATGGTGATAAGATGATATTACATTTTTTGTTTTCTTACTATTCAAATTTACTCCTCTAATATTCATTAGTGTCCCAAGTGAAACCTTATCCTTTTACGATGTTGAATATACAAATTCTAATGGAATTTATTATTGGCCCAAGTTTACCTTTACTTATGTTTCCCAATTCTATGCACTACACCATTCCAACAATCATACAATTCTCACTCCATTCGAAAACCTCTAATCACATAAACAATAAAAATTTCCACATTCTAAATACAACTACAAAATCCAAGTACAAATACATAACATCTCCTCACAATATATGATGTCATATGGATTGCACTGTTGTTATGCTTGTGACCCCTCCACTACACTACACATACACACACGAAGGAACATGAACACTACCATAGCATTACAAAACTCAAGTACCATTCGACAAAAACACAATGTTACAAAAAAATTAGAGGATATTCAAAAGAGAATAAAAAGCAAATCCACAAATTCAATTTATATTATATGTAAGAATTATAAGGGTAGAACATGATAAAGGAAAAAAATTCCAATAATTTAAAAAATCTTAATTTTTGTTTTTATTATATCAAAGATATAAAAAAGATAAAGTAATTTAAAATTAACTCTTAATGATACTAATAAACAATTATATCATAATTTTAAAGAAGTTGTGTAACATCAAAATAAATTATTTAAATTAAAAAAAAACTATGTCACATAACAAATTAAACTATTATTTGTGAAGATACATGTATGAACAATTATAAATAAATCAAAGTGATCTCTTACTTTCTTAAGGACTCTTCTTAAGGTTCTATAGACCAATTAGTCTCAGTGGACATCAATCATCATCATCATATTTCTTGTTCCCATACTTCTACTAAATCACTACAATGGGTACAAGCATGTTTCTTGATCACAATTTCAAATAAATGTGAGTGTTCTAAATGTAATTCTACTTGTACTTGTAATTGGAAATAGGTTTTGAAACACATAAGATTTGTTTCATTAAATAGTAATGGACTAAAAAATTAGAGGTGAAAAAACATTAAATTTAATGTCTAGAATTATGTATGAAAGATAAAATCAACCTCTATGTCATTGTGTTGTTATGAAATAAAAAAATTATACAATTCATTTCACCATTTCACCTTGTTTATTTATAAAATCATGACCATGAAATAATGTGTAAAAGATGAATTAACGACTATACCCTACTTATCAGGATTCATATCAGTACATACAAACCATGAGAATTATAAATCTGTAGAGTGGATAATGCTCGTCCAACAACAAAGCCGCCTTCGAAACTGAACATACACGCAGATACAGATAATGATGACTGGACTGCGAAGGGAGATAAGGTATTTTTTGGGTGTACAAGGTCTACCATGAAATCCAAATCGGCGGCCATCGTTCCCTGCATATTGTCGATGGTGTGCTCAACGACTGCAAACAATCAGACATAAATGTTACAAATAGGATAGTCCAAACAACACGGATGTGGGCCCATGCCTATCGACTACCTAGTGCATATTATGTGAAATCACACATGGCAAATTGTAATAGGTTAAAGAGAAGGGACACTTGGTTGGTTGTAAGTGGTTCTTGACAAATAATGAAAGGCCGAGAGAACCCTCCCCTTAAAATAACGCCTTCGGCGTAATAATGTATCAATTAATTTTTCTTCTTTAAAAAGATAAAATTTATTTTTTTATTAGTCCATGCCGAAGGCATAGAGGGACTATAGTGATCGATAATTCATTGACTTCATATTAATATGTCCTTTGACTATAAATTTTTGCATCATTTGTATTGTTCGTACTATAGAAGTGAAAACATTTTTTTATATATAAAAAAAAAAAAAACTTGTATGTCATCGTCTCATTGGATAATATATTGGAGGTATTATTGCGAGATTTGTTGTTCCCAATGTTGTAAATGTGTAGATATCCAATTTTTTGAGCTTAGACGCTCTTTTTTAATTTTTATTATTTTTTTACTAAAATGTTTACATACCAAAAGTTTTGAGCATGGATGTTGTTTTTTAATGATTTTTTATTATTAGTCCCTACCGAAGGCATAGAGGGACTATAATGATCACATATTAATATGTCCTTTTATTATTATTAGTCCTTTGCATTTGTATTGAAATGTTTATATGCCGAAGGTTTAGAGCATTGCCACTTTTTTTGAGGTGCTTGAATAGGCCTGGCAACTTTAATGTTTACATAGTGTGAGGTCCTGAAACAAGCCTAACAGCTTAAATGTTTGCATACCGCGAGGCCCTTAAACAACCAGATAGTCTTAAATGTTTACCTAAATAGGCTTCTTAGAGTACATTTTTCCTCGAATTTTTCCATAGAATATTGCAGTGAATTTGGACAATATTGTTGTCCACCGCCAGTGGAATAGACATTGTATGTTTTATACTTCTTCTATGCTTGGAATGCAATTTGGTCATCGTTGAAGATACATACATTGTTTACTGGTTCGGTGGGTGATTCTTGTTCGTTGCTTGTTGCTTATTGTTGTTTGGTTCAACTTTGCAAGGTTGGGGACCTGCGCATGCGGTTGGAACTATTGGTGCTTGTTGCTTGCTTTTGTTTACTTCAACTTTGCAGGGTTGGGGTCCTGCATTCCAGTTGGATCTGTTTTTTTTACTTTGCGGGGTCCAGGTGCTGCACCCACAATTCAACCTATGGTTCTATCGTTCATTGTTTTAGAGTAAGTTTCAATGCCATAATTTCATTTTCTATTCGTTCTTTGATGTTCACTGTTTGCAATTTGCAAGTAAGAATGCTTGATTATTTCTACTGGCATGCTCATCATATGTTTCTGGTTCCTTCTGTTCTTGGGCTGTAGTTTGGTAATCATTGGAGATACATATGTTGTTTATTGGTTCAGTGATTGTAGATTGTTCGTTGGTTCGTCGATTGTTGCTTGTTGTTGTTTGGATCAAGTTTGCGAGTTTGAGGTCCTGGGTCTATAGTTGGGCATGTTCGTGCTTGCTCCTTGGTTTGTTTCTTGTTGTTTTTTTTTGTCTACTTCGACTTTGCAAGGTTGGGGTCCTGCGTCAACAATTGGAGCTGTTTTTTTGTTTTTGCACTTTGCGGTGTTCAGGTTTTGCACCCACGAGTGGACCTGCGGTTCTGTCGTTTGTCGTGTCTAGCGAAGTTGAGATCTAGTGCATGTCCCATGCCCGCCTATCCTACTCTTAAATTTTTCTCCAATTATTTTTCCTAGTTCTGGACCATACCTACATGTCTTTTTTAAATGTTCTTGTAGAAGAAAATGATACTGAGATGGTGCTACCAAGAGTGGTGTTCCGTGGATTGCAAATTGCAGTATTCAGTTTCTATATTGTTTGGCATGCAACATTGTTAGCATAATGAATGTGTTCTCAAATGCATCACACCATTTACATTTGGACGAAACCATTATCATTCTAGGATACTTCAGTGTTGACATGATACAAAATAGTGGAATAACAAATGATTGGACAACTACATGTGCAATTACAATGTCCATTGTCTTTTTGTTAAGATAAAACATGTGAAAAACACACTTATTAACCATATATGGTGAAATGTGACCATATTACAACACAACCTCTTTATCATGTACACAGACTAGTGTGACCACGATAGAATTTGTCTTGTACTTTAAATATGAGATGTACACCAAAGATACTGCAAAATTATATTTCCATGTCTCAAAGCATATCTGGGTACTTTGCCGCAGAAAACCAAAATCATTTAGCTATGGCCATGCGATTTATTTATATTTTGTGGCTTTTAATATATTTTGGACATGAAAAAATTTAAATAATTACAACCATGGATGGAGAAAAGAAAAGGTTCATGTTTCTAACTATCTTTTATCCTATTCGTTGATTCTCATTTAGTGTATGTACATATTAATTGTTCTCCTCTGCATACCAGCTTCCATTCATGTTCATTGTATTTTGTGTGTTCCCACATTCAAACAAACATAATAGTTGGAGAAAATGAAGGAGTTTTTATCGTAGCGGTGGAAGAGGAGATACAAAGGTACATGCTTGTATTGTTATTTCATATTCCATTGTTTTGTATTTCATTTATTGTCTGTATATGTGTTCACCTAATTTATTGTATGTAGATATTGTGTACCTTCCTACATAATAACTTATCTTCACATCCTTTGTATTTTATGTGCCGCTACGTTGAAAAAATTCGAACTCTGTTTATTTGTTTTACATGTCTTCCTGCGTACCAACTTCCTTCATGTCCATTGTATTTTTTCTGCATTGCTACATTTAAACAAACAAAGTGGTTGGAGAGGACGATGGACTCTTTCCCGCGAATGTAGAGGTGCATGCCTCTACTCTTATTTCATATTCCAGTGTTTAGTATTTCATTTATTGTCTGTGTATTTGTTCTACTGCTTTGCACCTATTTTACTGTATGTAGATACTACGTATGTTTCTACATAGTAACTTATCCTCATGTGAATTGTATTCTCTTTTATGCTACATTGAAATAAATAGAATTGTATTTCTTTATTTTACATGTCTTTCTGCATACTAACTTACCTTCATGTCCATTGTGTGTTCGACGTCGCTACATTGAAAGAAACAGATTGGTTGGACATGAAGATGAATTCTTATATGCCACAACAGAGGGGGTTGTGGTACAATCTTCGAAAAGGTATACCAACTGTGCTAGTAAATCAAACATACAAAACGGGTGGGTGCATATAATATTGGACTAGAAAATGATGATTTGGCAACAATGGGCCTTTGTTGAGACTTCCCACTTCCAAACATTTCCCTCCCCATTTATAATTTTCCCACTTTCTATTATCCCTTTTTTTTTCCTCTTCTATACTTAAACTTTCTCGTCTACTTTTGCTTTTTGGTTGCTTTGCTTGGTTGTGTTTCCGAAAATGTCTAGGTGCGCAGGTTGATGGACTCACGGGTTCACATTTATACTCATGCTTCTACCTCATTCCATACTTAGCCACTTTTTCGATCGCGGGTTCCCGAGCTGGCAATTTCAAGATTGCGCCTTTGGCTTCAGAGGTTCCGCGATATATAGATTGGTCGTCACACCCCCCCATCACGCCCTATTTACTGTTACACATTTTTGCAGTAAAAAAAATATGAGGCATACAATTTGACCGTCGTGTCCTCATGTTTCTTGAGTATCCCTTGACACCCTATTTCGTATTCCATCTCCTTCGACCCTGTATGTGACATTCAGAACAATTATGGATAATATACAATGCATATGATTATTTAGTTCTTCTGATGTTCATCTACACATGCTTGCATAAGAAAAAGTTGGACTAGTGACATGGCCATGAGTAATCAATCATCGCAAACATCAACAGACCGACAAGGCCAAAGGTAAATATGCATACATTATGTTCCTCATATGTTTACCAAACAAATATCCTCTACTATTTATTCATATATGCCATGGTGAATATGTTGATGTCATATGCAACACATACTTTGTAGTTCATAAGAAGTATCAACGAGTGCAAGTGAGACGTCGAACATACCATAAGTTTTACAGACTAAGAGGTCTGGTTGCAAAACTCTAGCTCCATACTTGATCCAAGTTGTGCGTCTACTTGTACATTTATGCCAGGAAAAAATAAAACAAAAAAAAAATGCAGACTACCATTCACATTACTTTTCTTGTTCAAAAAATGTTACCAGGTCTAAACTTGTAACACCCAAAATACTATCAATAGAGGGCTTAAACAGCTGCCGAACTGGACAAGTGTTCGTCGGGGACATAATGGTCATCTATAGCACCTACTTGGACAAGGAAAAAAAAACTAGATCCATTATGGATGCCGACATGACAAACAACGAGGCCCTAATGACAGTCACACTGACTATTCCCACACAACTTGTCCAGAAACATGCATAAAAGATATTTCCAGGTAATGGGATATTCATTACAAATTTTAATACATTTCCCAAAACAATATATGACCATGGTGATTGTGAACAGATTATATCACTCAACGAAACAAGTATTGTGGAAAAAATTCCCTCTATTTGTTCATAGCATCGTTCCGTCTGGGACACAACTATCAACCAACTTGCACAGAGCAACTGTTGATTAAGGTTGGTTGTCATTGATGTCAACCCTTGAAGAAAGCCCCGTAGCACAAAGGTTTGGGTAATGGAACCAAGATTGTTTGATGTAAATATGATTCATTATTGTTTTTTCATGGTTTATAAGAAGTAAATATGGATGAACTCCAAAGTGGTCCCCTTATGGTGAAAACCCTCATGGAAAGAAGCTTTGTGGAGTAAGAGAACCCATGATTAATTGTGGAATAATGAGATGAAGGACAATGAATTTGTCAGGGAAACTATCCTAGATGGATAATTCTTGTCATGTCATTTCTGGTGGTATGTAGAACGTCACATAAATCCTCACGGTTAGAGAGTTATGACCATGTGAAGTTGGAGAACCTAGGTTTGGGTAATGGACCCAAGTTTGTTTGATGGATAACAATATGGTTTTTGCTATATTTGAAGGTAATACTATTCTATATGGATAGTACATGTCATTCCATTTTTGGTGGTATGTGGAATGTCACATAACTCCTCACAGTTTGAGAGTTATGGCCTTACGAAGTTGGAGGACCCTCATATGTCATCTAGAAGCCCCAAAAAGTCAAAGTAGTCAAAGTGGTTTAAGAGACTTTAAAAAGTAAATAATAAAGTGAAGTGATGAGTGTATTATAATTCAAAGTGAATACAAAATAAATTATTTCAATAATAAATTTAATGGAGAAATTAGAAGTGGGTTAACCCTAAAATAAGGAAAGTGGAACAAGTGACCTAGAAGATGTTTTTAAGAAAACTACATGGAGAGTATAAATAAGAGGCAAGGCTCTCTCATTTTAATTACACTTGAGCATATTAAATACCTATAGGTGTTTGAGTTAACCAAGGATATCTAAGATGAATTTTTGAGAGAAGGTGAAGAAAATAAGGCCGAAATGCAAGGAAGAATAAATTCTTTTGATGGTGCTTTCTAAGGTATGTTATTTACAGGTCATCTCACCATTTTTGATATAACTTTTTATATAATGATTCAGATCGTGAAATTGATATTCTATTGAGAACACATACCCAAGTATTTGTGGTAAAAAATTCAACTTGTGGGTCATTGTATTTTGGGAGTTACACTCCGTGGAAAATAGAGTTTCTGGCTAGTCCTGAAACTAGTCAAAAACAAGTGTTTCAAGTAAAAACGCCATAACTTCTTCATAAAAAATCCAAATTCAGTGAGACAAAATGTGTTGGTTAGGGTACATTCTGTAGTATGTTTTGTAACAGTTTTAGATCAATTCAATGAAAATTTCATGCGGGGCATGATCTACAAGGTCGATCTCTAGAATAAACCAGAATTCAACAAGGTATGACATTTTTGATATAACTCCTTTTCTGAGAGGTTCCAAGTAGTGAAACGTGGAGAAATTTCACAAAAAAAACTAAAGAACATTATGTATCAGTTTCATATCTTTATACATTACAGGTTCAAAGTTATGATTACTTCAAGTTAGGGTTGTTGACTAATCCAAAACTAGGCATGTGAGACTAAAGAAAAGTTTGATGAAAATGATAGTCTCTTGTTGTTAAAGTTAAGG
>ML829163.1:75302-87871 GCA_009831015.1 Picea engelmannii | reverse complement strand
TATATGGAACCTTGTGGGATCTCACTTGGCACCTTTTGTGTTCATGCGTTGCCTTGTGCCTCGACTTTCAATACATTTGGTGTTTACTTGGCTCTTGGTTGTATGCTTCGTTCTGGAAAATTAATGATACATTCAGGATCTTGTCAGTTTTTCTATGATCTTAAAGAATATACAGGACATGCTTTGCCTTTTAATACAAGCTCTCTGACACAAATGTAGTATGTGGCTCGTTTTAACACTTTTCCTTGATCGATGAACTTAGAAAAATTCATCTCCAGGAATATTTTGAAATAAAAGGATATATATTATGTGAAGTCCAATGGAACTATCATATCAACGACAAGATATTAAAATTCAAATTCATCGTTTTTATACTTGCGATGAAGTTGACAGTACAATAACTTTACTTAAGCATCCCAAAATTGATTTTCTTATGGCTTTTCGATGCTTATCTTATACAAACACATCCTAGAAACTATAAGCGTGGCTCACTTTATCTATTCATTGATTGAAGAACTTGTTCACATGTTTAATGCACTTCATAGTTATTGTTAAGACCATCAATGGGGATTTCTTACACCAATTACTGCTTCTGGAAATTGCTATGTCCTTTCTTTTTTCCCTTTGCTTTCCCTTTATGGTTACTTAGTCGTTTTTCGAAAAATGTCTAGGTGCGGGGGTTGGTGGATTCATGTCTTTATATTTCCACTAATACTTTTATATCACGAGTCCAACTGACCGCTTCCCCGTTTCATATTCAACAAACTTTTTGGATCGCGGGTTCCCGAATAGGCGGGTTCAACAATGTGTTTCCATTGTTCCGCCGCCTGCAAACATCACTCGGACATCCCCAATCTACAAATTAGCAACCAAATTCCCCTTTCTTTTTCTCGTTTGCTTTCCCTTTCTGGTTACTTAGTCATTTTTTTGAATGTGTTGTTTTTCCGAATGTCTCATGCTTTTATATACAACACTCGAAGTTCCACAATATACAAATTGACTGTCGAAATCTATCATTGTCCCCTGTTTCGTGTTATGCATTTTGCAATCAAAATTTGGGATAGATACAATTTGGCCATCGGGCCCTCACGTCTCCTGAGTAGAACTTGTGGCCCTGTTTTCAAGCCCATCAATATTCCCTGTTCCGACTATGTCTCATGCATTTATATCACAAGTCTGACCAACCGCTTACCCATTGCATACTTGGCCACTATTACCATCGCTGGTTCTTGGCCATGCTTGCTCAACATTGCGCTTCCATTATTCCGCTACCTACAAACAACACCCGAAATTCCACGATATACAAATTGACCATCAAAATACGTCATTGTGCCCTGTTCCATGTTACACATTCTGCAGTCAAAATTTTGGAGACATACAATTTGACCATTGACCCCTCACATCTCTTGAGTATATCTTGTGACCCTATTTTGAAGCTCGCCCAACTGCTTTCCATACTTGACCATTTCTTGGAATCTCTTTCGTGGGTTGGTGGGCGGACGAAATGTACAATGCTTAATTGCTCTTCGCAATCCCCACCACCTTCACACTTCTTTCTAGATATGCAATTATTAAGCTTTAATGCTAATAGCTTATCGTGCATGAACCGTTAAGATTGTCATTAATGTCCAAAAGGCCAAATAATATTTGTCATTAATAGGAATTAAACCAAGATTTGCGGAGAAGAATGTTATCCTTTCCAAGTATTCATCAAGCATGATGTAATCTCTTTCGTGCGTCATCCAGTTGACACCTTTACGAAATCTCTAATCCTTAATCGCTCTTCGCCGTCATCGCCACCTTCACACTTTTTTCTAAACATGCAATTAGTAAGCTTTAATGGTAACAATTCATTACACATGAACCATGGATATTGTCATTGATTAGCGAAAGGCTCGAGGAGATCTTCCATTGATACACATTAAACCAAGCTTTGCAGAGGGTTATATTATCCCTTCTGAATTTTCATTTCAAACATCATCTGGAGAAAGAGGAAATTCTCGTTAACTTATGGTAGTAGTTCCACAATAGTTCTATCCAGATACAGTAAACACCTTCGGGCATGATGACCAGAGGTTCCAGTATTCCAGGGCATATTCTTACTACTCATCTCCCTTTGCCCAGGAGCAAAAAAGGAGATGGTCCCTTGGTGCACTGAGAGATATATTTCAAGCCAAATAATTCCAAGGCAACCTCGCCTGCTCAAACAGCCTACCTACCTGCATTGATGGTTGGCGCAGAGGTTGATGTGATCAATTTCGAGCTGGGAGAAGATGATTTGATGGACAATGATATGACAATGGATGATGGCAATGGATGATGTCAATGTAGACGTTGTTCCCACTCCTATGCCCAAATTGAAATCAACCATAACAGGGGGCACTTCCCGGCTCAATGATGGCGGCCTTGACAAGACCAAAAGAAGGGGTTTCAGAAAAGAAACTGACGCTGAACGCAATAGACGCTTTGCAACTTGAAAGTAGGAATTCCAGAGGTCCAAATTAGTCTGTTAGGGGTGGAAGTATTTCACTGTAAGGAAATGGTCTATTGATGCTCCCAGAGATATATTTCAAGCCAAAAAAATATTCAATTACGAGACCACTCTCTTGTTCTCTGGATATACAATTAACATCTTAGGGGGATGAGGACTAGAACTCCCACTGGTGCAAGGCATATTCCTACTACTCATCTCCTTCCACCCAAAATGGACTAATTTGGGCCTCTGGAATTGCTCATGTAGCCTGTGTCCCTGAAGTCTTCGACTGTGAGGAGGTGGTTTCTTGGTGTGTCCTAACTTTCAGTTTCGAGCTCTTCCGTTTGCCCTGCAACGTTTTTCGTCTTCTTCCTCATGGGAAGCTTGTGAGAACTATCAATTTTACCACGAAGATGGGTTCTTATGTCCTCCTGCATTTGAAAAATTCCGCGTTGCTTTCTTGCTGGGGTGCAACGTTGGAGCGATGCCAGCGTCAGGAGCATGAATGTTGTTCATCTTCTTCAAGCCAAGGATTTATTCCACTGTGGAACCACTCTCCTGTTTCTTTGTCGCCTCATGTCTTCCGTAAGATATTGAGATTGGGGAAGCGAACATTGACCTCCCGAGGAGAACACTGCACAGATTTCCTAAAAAAAAGCATGGTAATCAGTTTTGTATGCATGTTGAAGAGCATCTTGATGGCTCATGCATGTTGCAGGTCCCATGCCTGTGTTTATGACAAATATGTTCAATGTTTTGGTGCTAAGAACTCGGTCCAATTTCTATGGATAGATATACACTGCCCAATATTCTTTTTTTTTAATGGATTTACTATTAAAAAAATTTCCTTGGAGTCTTGGTTGCTGCTTGTTTGTTGAATTTAACACCTCTTCTCATTGGCATGGTTCGATTGTCTCGTAGTTCTTCAATATTGTATTGGCTCAAGTAATTTGATCTAATATGGAGCATTTAACAATGATATGACAATGCATTGTGTCGATCCCATCAGGCTTTTATGGAAACAAAAATGAATTTAAGACAATTTCAAACCAACATTCAATTCTATTCGTAATGCAGCTAGAACATAGCAATACCAAATCACAATGTGGCAGTCCAGGCCCCGCCATATAAATTTCGTTTTCATCTCATCCTTGCTAAGAAAACGATTTCTTATTTCCCTTTCGCTTCCTTGATTCATTTAGTCTGAAAGGGAACATTTTATTAGTTGTCCATCCCCTGGCCTCTATTTGAGCATTTTTTACTTTATTAATGAAATTACCAAATTTCTTGTTCGTGAATAAAAAAAAAAAAAAAAAAACTGATATATGGTGGTTGTAGTCAAATGGGACTATGAAATCAACTACAATATTAAAATTCAAGATCATCATTGTTGTTTCTAGACATGCAATTATTAAGCTTTAATGCTAACAACCCACCATGCAAGAAGTTTAATACTTAAGTTAATATGTTAACGTCATGGAAGAATGTATCAAGAACACAATTACTCCCACAAGTTGCAATAAAAACTAATCTTCAACAAAGCATTTGTTCACACCCTTTTTAATGGTACAAGCACAATAGAAAACAAATAAGTGGATAAAATATTGGACTAGAAAATGATGGTTTTGCAACAATGGGGCTTGTTTGAAACCAATTCCCTCTTAAGAAAATTGCCCTTCGCCTTTCTATTTTCCCACTCTTTTATCCCTTGTAGTTTCTCATTCTGGTTACTTAGTTGTTTTTTTTTCCAAAAATTTCTTGTTGCGCGGGTTGGCGGATTCACGCATTCACATTTTCATTCATGCTTTTATATCGCGATTCCGACCGAGAACTTCCCCTTTCTCTAAATTGCACTTCCATTCTTCTGTGACCTGCAATCAACACTCTAGCTTCTGCGATATGCAAATCTGGACTCCCACATCATCCCCTCTTCCATGTTACACATTTTGCATTGAAATGTTCCAATACATACAATTGGACCGTCGAGGCCTTACGTCTCCTTGGGAACCCTTGTCACCCTATTTCGAAGCTTGTCTGAACACTTTCCACACTTGACCATTTCTTGATATCTCTTTTGTGGATCGTCTGGTTGGTGGGTTCAAGAAATTTCCAATTTCTAGTCGTTGTTTCTTGTGCCTGCCACCTGCAGACTTCTTTCCAAGTATATGCAATAAGTATACAACTTCTCCAGAAACATACATAAAATATCTTGCCAGGAAATGAAATATCTATTACGATTTGAACATATTGGCCCTTCTTTTCCCTCTTCTATACTTAACCAAATTCTTGTTTCTTTTTCCCCTCTAATTTCTCTTTCTGGTTACTTATTCGTTTTTTCAAAAATGTCTCAATGCGTGCGTTGGCGGACTCACGGGTTCACATTTTCACTCGTTCTTTTATATTGTGACTCTGACCGACCACTACTCATTCCATGCCTAGCCACTTTTCATATCATGGATTCTCAAGTAGGCGGGCTCTATATTGCACTTCCATTGTTTCGTGACCTATAAACAACACCCAAACCTCCGCGATATACAAATTTACTGCCGGACTCCCACATCATACCCTCTTCCGTGATACACAGTTTGCACTAAAAAGTTCTGAGACTTGCAATTTGACCTTCGGGTCCTCACGTCTCCTGGGGAACTATTGTCACCCCATTTTGAAGCACGTGCGTCTGCTTTCCATATTTCACCATTTCTTGGAATCTCTTTCGCGCCTCCAATTCCATACTTACCCAACTTTTTCACTTGTGGGTTCCCGGACAGGCGGATTGCACTTCCAGTGTTCCTTGACTTGTAAACACCCCCCTGGCTTTCGTGATATACAAATTGACTTTCAGACTCCTGCATCAACTCCTCTTTTGTGTTACACAGTTTGCACTCAAAAGTTTTGATACATACAATTTGACCATCGGGGCCTCATGTCTCCTCGAGAACCCTTGTCACCCTATTTTGAAGCTTGTCTGACTGCTTTCCAAGCTTGGCCATTTCTTGCAATCTCTTTCACAGATCGTCGGGTTGGTGGGTTCAGACAATTTCCAATTCCTAGTCGATGTTTTCTTTGCCTGCCACCTTCGCACTTCTTTCCAAGTATATGCAATAAGTATATAACTTCTCCAGAAACATGCATAAAAGATCTTACCAGGAAATGAGATATCTATTATATATGTGAATATATTAGCCCTTATTTTCCCTCTTATATAGTTAACCAAATTCTTGTTTCTCTTTCCCTTGTACTTTACCTTTCTCATTACTTAGTCATTTTTCTGAAAATGTCTAGTTGAACAGGTTGGCGGACTCGCCAGTTCACATTTGCACTCATGCTTTTATATCACGACTCTGACCATCCGCTTCCCCATTCCATACCTAGCCACTTCTTCGACTACGAATTCATGGGTAAGCGGACTCTAGATTGTACTTCCATTGTTCAGTGACTTGCAAACAACACCCTGGCTTCTGCGATATACAAATTTATAGCCAGACTCTCACATCATACCCTCTTCCATGTTACACAGTTTGCCCATCATCCCCTCTTCCGTGGTACACATTTTGCATTCAAAAGTTTCGAGACATACAATTTGACTGTCGGGTCCTCATGTCTCCTGTGGAACTATTGTCACCCCATTTTGAAGCCCATCCATCCACTTTCCATACTTCACCATTTCTTCAAATTTATTTCATGGATCGTCGGGTTGGCGAGTTCACAAAATATCCAATTCCTAATCGTTGTTTCTTGTGCCCACGCCCTTCGCACTTCTTTCCAAGTATGCAATAACTGAGGTTTAATGCTAACAACTCACCATGCCTCGAGGAGACCGTCATAATAACTATTCCTACACAACTTGTACAAAAACATGCTGAAAATATCATGCCAAGTAATGGGATATCTATTACAAATATCAATATATTAGCAAAAACAAATTCCACCGACCATTTCCCTATTCCATACTTACTGACTTTTTTTCTTGCGAGTTCCTAGACAGGCAGGTTCAAGATT
The DNA here is from genome assembly GCA_009831015.1 of Picea engelmannii. Classification (NCBI taxonomy): domain Eukaryota; kingdom Viridiplantae; phylum Streptophyta; class Pinopsida; order Pinales; family Pinaceae; genus Picea; species Picea engelmannii. The sequence goes on along the minus strand of ML829163.1, from coordinate 81,399 downwards.
TCCCTTTCATTGTTCCGCGACCTGCAAACAACACTTAGAATTTCGCGATACACATGCAGAAAAGATCTTGCCAGACAATGGGATATCTATTACAAATTTTAATATATTAGTGAAAACGAGTCCGATCGACCGTTTCCCTATTTCATACTTAGCCACTTTTTCGATTGCAGGTTCTCGCACAGGCAGGCTCAATATTGCCCTTCCATTGTTCCACAACCTGCAAATAGCACCCAAAATTCTGCAAATATACAAACCGTTCGGTGGACTGCCCCATCATACACTTCTCCCTTTTACACCTATTGCAGTTAAAATTTCCGAGACATGCAATTTGACCGTCAGGCCCTCACCTCTCCTCAGAATCCCCTATAACCCTATTTTAAAACTCGTTCGATCGCTTTTCATAATTAACCATTCCTCACTTGCTCTTCCTCGTGCTCGTCATCTTCACACTTGTTTATAATAACAAATTGTTTAGAAAAACATTAATATATATATATATATATATATATATATATATATATATATATATATATATAATTTGACCGTCGGGCGCTCACCTCTCCTCTGTATCGCTTGCAACCCTACTTTCAAGCCCATTCAACCGCTATTCATACTTATGTATATACACAAGTGTAGCATACCCATTTAAGAACTCTGGGCTTACTCGCGCTCTGATACCAATTTGTAGCGTCACCTTCTTGTTACCAAGACTTTCATCGCTCTCGATTACCAATTTGTACACGTACTTTTACATAATTCGTACATGCATTATATAACCACATGCATTTAAGCAAAGAAATACATTTAAATCTCAGAGTAAAACATATCATTACTGCTATAATTAAACAATCCATAGCATCCCATGTTAATTCGTATACATAGCGGAAATCATGATAACATATATAGAAGAGACATGAGAAAATGTGATAAAACATAGTTAGATACTTATCTTGTGACAGTGGTGAATTCCACCAACCAAATGCAGGCCTTCCATGAACCTCCCAACCTTAGACCACACTACTCATCAGCTCAGCAGTGGGTCACCCCCGAGCTGGGACTAAGCTCCACCCCAAGGCAAGGAATCTAGGCTCCGACTGAGGTTATAGGAAAAATAGTCACACACAACCACAAGGATGGAATGCTCTCCCAGGAATCTTCCACGCTCATTGCCCACAGACCCTCATTCTCCACATGCCTGTTCCACCTTGGGAGAATGCACCTTCTTTGTCACCTGGTCAGTCCTTCGGCTGCCAATCTCCCTTACCTTGGGTTACAGGAACAGACCGGACCGGAAGTCTCCGGGCTCTATGGAAGCTACATGGTTCCTTCCAGGAGTTCTCTCCTTCCTCTGCGCACTCTCTCACCTGGAGGAGTCGCTCACAGGCCAACAAGCCTCACACAGTCCAGTACTGCACGACCACAACAACCTATGCGGAAAACAGACACAAGCTTCCCCAAACCGGTTTAGCAGTCACAGGATGATCTCACAGTCATGATTTCGGAACAGGGACTCCACACACATGCTAGCTCAGCTTTCTCGAATAACAAAGATTCTTCCACTCGAATTCAACAAAGGCTTCCCATTCAGGGAATGCGCACACGACTTTTCCTAGAACCAGACACAGACTCCACGACTCCGAACAGGGGTGTACACGGATTCTTCAGAACAAACACAGGCTTTCTTTCCCCGTATCAGAATTACACCAGGAACTCTTACAGACTAGCTCGCACCGATCACGCTCAGGACAGTCAGGTCGAATGGATGAGAGAGCCCCCCTCACAGCTTACCTCGTCTGTTTTATTTGCATGCGTCGGGGTGGACACTTGTCACCCTTGGAACTTCATGCGTTCCATCCACATGCCTCCCTTTTACATGCTTTTCCCTTTGCCAGGAACTTAGGATAACATAATATGCACATGGATTTTTCTTTTGGAAATAATATTAAAATATTATTCCCAGGCTTAAGCCCCCTAGGCTCAACACTTAGCTGATTTCTCACCTTCCAGCCCCTAATTCCTTGCCCACTCTGTGGACGCTCAGTCCCCCTTCACTCATTCATCTTGGTCGGTCTGCACTTGGCGGTGTTTATATTTTATTAATTATTCTACATACATACAAGTACAACAGCAGGCTCCTGGCCTTCAACACTTAGGCTCCCTGGCCTAACAAACACATAAGTCTACCGACTTATACAAAACTTGGCTCACCAACCTATAGAACATATTTACAATTCATTTCATATATATGATTTGCAATGGGGCTTGGCCTTGGGAACACTACAATTCCCCTCCCCTTATTTTTGCACTGTCCTCAGTGCAACTTTACATAGCATCTGCAAGCTTTTCAAAATTTTCAAAAAGATGCGGGTACTCTACCCACATAACTTCTTCATGCTCCCATGTCGCGTCCTCAGGACCGTACCAGGTCCACTGGACCTTTACAAGCTCTATAGCTCGATTTCGGAGCTGTTTTCTTTTCCTAACCAATATGCGTACATGATGCACTTGCAGGACACCTTCTGGTTCCATCTGAATCACATTCCAATCGATAACATGATTAGCATCAGGTACATATTTCTTAAGCAGTGAAACATGAAATACATTATGTATAGTCATAGATGCAAGTAATGCAAGCATGTATGCAACTGACCCAATCCTTTCCAGGATCTCAAATGGCCCACAAAATCTTGCTGCCAACTTGGTGCAACTTCCCAATTTTAGGGAACTCCTGTTAGTTTTCACTTTCAGGAAAACATGGTCACCCACTTTGAATTCTCTATGGGTTCTGATACTATCAGCGTAACTTTTCTGCCTGTCCTGGGTAGCTTTCAGATTCTGTTTGATTTTTATCATTTGATCTTCCATTTCTTTGAGTAGTTCAAGTCCAACTACTACTCTGTCAGCTGGATTATCCCTGCTCACTAGAGTGTTGCACTTTCTTCCATAAAGCGCTTCGAATGGGCTCATCTTCAATGATGCATGGTACCCATTATTGTAGGCGAATTCTACCAAATGCAGATAATCTTCCCACCTTGATGGTTTATCCATCACATACATTCTTAGCATGTCTTCGATTACTCTGTTTACTCTCTCTGTCTGTCCATCAGACTTGGGATGATACACTGTACTAAAATTCAGATTAGTTCTGAATCCTTTCCAGAAGTTCGAAGTGAATTTCGGGTCCCTATCAGACACAATTGTCTTAGGAATTCCATGAAAGTGTGCAACTTCTTTTAAAAAGATATCAGCAACATCTACTGCTCCGTGGGTGGTTTTCGATGGAATAAAATGGGCATCTTTAGTAAGCTTGTCCACCACCACCATGATTGAATCATGCTGCTTGCTTGTTCTGGGCAATCCTGTGATAAAATCCATTGTTACCACGTCCCATTTCCACTCAGGAATAGGTAAAGGCTGCAACAACCCTGTTGGGTGTCTATGCTCAGCCTTAACCTTTTGGCACTCCATACATCTAGCGATGTATTCAGCAATTTCTTTCTTCATACCTGGCCAAAAATAATGGCCTTTGATTGCTGCCATAGATTTCTGATATCCAGGATGTCCAGCATAAGTCATGATATGCATCTCCTTTAGAATGGACAACTTCAATTCCCGGACATTGGGTACATACACCCTGTTTTTATACAGAAGTAAACCATTAGCTCCCATGGTGTAACCTTCCTTGGTTTGTGGTCTCTCACGCTGTTGTAGCTTTGTTACTAGACCTCTGTACTGCAAATCAACATTTGCAGCTTCTAAAATTCTGTCTTTCATCTCAGTTCTATACATGCTAATGGTTGTAGCATGTAATTCGTGCACTTTTCTGTTGAGTGCATCAACCACCTTATTTTCTTTCCCCTTGATATGCTTGATATCAAAGTCATATTCGCACAGAAACTCCAGCCATCTAATTTGCCTGGCATTTAAGGTCGGCTGATCAAATAAATATTTTAGACCGTTATGGTCCGTTCTCAATTCGAATCTCTTGCCCATGAGGCAATGTCTCCATTTCTTCAATGCGTGAACAATTGCTGCCAGCTCTAAATCGTGAGTGGCATAATTCTTGTCATGCTCCTTCAACTTTTGGGATTCATAACAAACTACAAATCCTTCTTAGCTGAGAACTCCTCCCAGCCCCTCCTTACATGCATCTGTGCACACTACATAATCCTTGTTTGGATCTGCAATCCTCAGGATTGGAGCACTAGTTAGCAGCTGCTTCAATCGCTGGAAGCTGCTCTCATGTTCTTCAGTCCACTGAAACTTCTTCTCCTTCCTTTGCAAGGAAGTGATAGCATGAGCTATCCTTGAGAATCCGGCTATGAACCTCCTATAATAGCCTTCTAGATCCATAAAATATCTAACTTTTGCCACATTCCTTGGCGCTGACCATTCTCGAATGGCCTGTATCTTCCCAGGATCCACAACGATCCCTTCTTCAGATATAATGTGTCCCAAGTAATGGATCCGCCTTTGGTAAAAAGAGCACTTGCTCAGTTTTGCATACAGCTGATGTTCTCTCAACACCTGCAGCACCATTCTCAGGTGTTGCTCATGTTCTTCCTCTGTCTTGGAATACACCAAGATGTCGTCCAAGAAGACTATGACAAACTTGTCCAAATAATTTCTGAACACTCCATTCATTAAACACATGAAAACAACAGGCGTGTTGGACAATCCAAATGGCACCACTGTGAACTTGTAATGACCATACCTTGTTCTAAAGGTAGTCTTGCTGATGTATTCATCCTTTATTCTCACTTGGTGATATCCTTATCGGAGATCTATTTTCAAAAATATTTTTGCATCTTTCAACTGATCAAAAAGATCATCAATCCTTGGCAGAGGATACTTGCTCTTGAAAGTGACCTTATTCAACTGTTGAAAATCAATGCACAACCTCAATGTCCCATCTTTCTTCTTCACAAATAGGATCGGGGCTCCCCAAGGTGACACACTGGGGCGAATGTAACCCTTCTTTAGTAGTTCTTCAAGCTGCAATTGCAACTCCTTCATCTCTGGTGTACTCATTCTATAAGGATCTTTCGAAACTGGAGATGTTCCAGGCATCAAATTTATAGAAAAATCGATGTCTTTCCTCAGAGGTAGTCCAGGTACCTCCTGAAATACATCCTTAAACTCCTTGAGTACTTCATGGTCTTCCAGATTTGAGACCTCATCTTGGAATACTTCTTCCACCCGGGCTGCAAATAATTGACATCTTTTCTGGTAACATTTCTTCAGTTGCATGGTTGAGATTTCTCTAACAACCACGACTCTGGGGATTCCTTGGACTGTTACCTGATTTCCCTCTTTGACCAGACATGTGAACCTATTATTACGACAATCTAGAAGGGCATGGTGCTGGTCCAACCAGTCCATCCCAATTAAGAAATCATATGAGCCTAAAGGCAGAATGTTCAATTCAGCCTTAGTGCTCATTCCTTTCATGTCCACTGAACATGACTTAACCAATTTAGTGACCTTCCTCTTGGTCCCTGTGGCTAACTGCACTAACCAAGACTTCTCATGTTTGTTTCTCATTAGATGCAAACTTTCCACCACTCTAGGATCTACATAACTATGGCTAGCCCCTGAATCAATTAAAATAACAAGTGGTCGGTTGTTGATCATACCTTCCACTTCAATCATGTGTGATTGAAATTCTGCTTGCTTATTGTCCAGGGCTGCGTAGATCCTTGACATTCTGATGCCCATATCCTCCACTGTTCTAGCTTGCTGAACAATATGGACAGTTCTTTCTTTGTCTTTTCTGTGGGGCAATCTCTGTACCTATGATTCCCTTTACAACCCCAACACTCCATAGGTGGAGGCCTTAGCATCTGCTCACTCCCTTCAACTTTCCTGGGCTCTTTAAAAGATGACTGTCCCCAAGGACTGTTCTTAAAAAAGGAAGGCTTGTTTCCCTTCTGTCTCTGTTCTTTCTTAAACCTCTTCCGGTCATCCCAAGCCTTCCGAAAGGTAGGCTTTTCTCTTTGTTGTTTGTATAGGCATTTCGCCCTTCTTATGGTTTCTTCCATGGTCTTAGGATCATCGTATTGAATCTTGTCACCAATGGAAGGTGGCAGTCCACTCA
>ML829163.1:51299-75053 GCA_009831015.1 Picea engelmannii | reverse complement strand
AATCTTGTCACCAATGGAAGGTGGCAGTCCACTCAGATACCTCTGAATTTTGACAGCCTCATCCTTGATGAATGGAACATACTTCAGTAGTTCCAGAAAATTTCGTTCATACTCATCAATGGTCATGCTGCCTAGCTTGAGTTTGAAGAACTCCTTCATATTTCCATCATAGTATCTTTTAGTCAGGTATTTCTTCTCGAAATACCTCTTAAACTCCTTCCACGTGACCTCTTTCTCTTTGATGTGTTGCACCTACACAAATTGATCCCACCACATGGATGCTTTTCCTTTCAACTGGTACATTGCAATTCTTCCTTCTGTACAGGCAGAATAATTCTATAGTTGGAAGTACTTCTTCATGCCAAGCAACCATGTCTCAGCATCTTCCTCCTTCTTATGCTCTCCATCAAATGTTGGAGGTTTAATTTTGTTCATCTCCCCTTTCAACTCCTCCTTTCCAGATTTTTGATGTTTTTTGGTAGGGGACGGGCTTGAACTACTGTGTGTCTTTCTGTCAGAATGTTTTTGGGAGCGAATGAGATGTCGGCTACCACTCCTTGACCTACTTCTTCTCCTATGGGTTATGTGACTCTTCGTCGTACTTGAGTCTCTTCCCTTCTCGAGTTTCTTCTATATTCTTTCCAGGCTCTTAAAAATTTTTAAGTTTAATTCACCCTGTCGATCCTTGACTTTCATGAGCTTTCGGCTATTAGCTCGGCGAGCCTTAGCCTCTCTTTGCAATCCTTCAATGATTTTCATCATGTTTCCTTCCTTATCCATCTCCTTTCCATGCCCATTAGAGTTCGATCCTTCGAATCCTAGGTTAACATCCTTTCCTTCCCGTTCGTCTTCCATTTCAGGGGTAATTTGCACTCTTCCCCACTCCATACTCGGCTTTGATTAACTGGAGTTTTGGCCTTCATTGAACTCTGCACACGCACTGTGCAATTCAATTCAAATTTGTCAGGCCATTAAAATTTCACAAACAATCCACAATATTTATAAGCTAGTTCAAACAAAATAAAAGACATTTCGGTTTAAATAAGTTTCTTGAACTGTAAGTATTATGTATCTCTTCCATTTCTTTGCATTTTGCGGCAATTTCCCAACAGTTCTGGCACTCGTCAGTCTTCTGCAATATAATGCGCAGATGACTCAAATTTTGTTGAACCTTCGTTTCTTGACAATTCCTCATCTTTCGTGACAATCGATTTTAAGAAAGTGTTTCAATTTCACGAATTTTCTTAGCTATGTTCAGCTCTGTATTTTTCGGGTGTTTGAAACTTCAGTTTTCGGTATTTCGGGACTTTCGGGACCTTGAGTTTCAGGGTTTCGGAGTTTCGGTACTGGAGAACTCCCGTTTCACTCTCCTTCCCCACCCCCGACTTCCGAAATTCCGATTTACCTTATTCTACGGGTCTACAGCATAGCTGTCGCCCTCTACCATAGTGGTACGTGGTGCTTTTTCAGAGGATTCTTGTCACCTTCGGTGACGTCATTAGGGTCTCACCACTCTCGCCTGTCTTCACACACGCTGGCACGTGGTGCTCTTCCGGTGTCTACGGGGTACATCTCCCCTATTGAGACTTCGGGTGTCGGGGTTTCGTGATCCTCGACAACATGAGTTCCTGTCCTCACGAACTCCCGATCTCCGATTTTCTGATGCGCCTTTTGCCTTAGTCCTCTCACGGCTATGCCTAGGTCCATGTGACCGCCTCCCATAAGACCGCAACCTTATATCCTTATCGGGGTTTTCCCATATCGCGATTTTGGCACCCGCGATGTCGGACAACTTGCTTTACTAACTCCCGAACCTCGATATGTCGTTTCTCCAATACACTCGCGCGATTGACTATTCAACGGTCCCTCACTCCATCGACGTTTCAGAGTTTGCAATATCACGAATCCTAAATGCATAAATTTTCGGGACTTCTCGCCACAAAAACCCGAAACGACATGCCACCTGTCCACCTCTCGGATCCTGTGGCCCCCACACGGTTCCTTTGTCTGTCGAGATATCGCGTTTTGCGATTTCGCGATTCCTTTTGTAGTGATTTAGGGATTTCCAACACCTAATCCCCGATATGAAATTCCACGCATAAATCCAACAATCAGATCTTTCTCACATTGAACGGTCTTTACAGACCCTGAGATTCCCCGAAGGAATCTCGTCTGTTCATCGGGACTTAGTCACATGCTAAAGTCTCGACAGTATGGTCGAGATTTATCATGATGAAAGTCCGAGTTCTTGTCATCGGAACTTCCAAATCCCCGATCCTCGAAATGGGTAGTCTCACAACACGTGGCCATCTTAAATCGGATGGTCCATGAATGTTCTAGGGTTTTCATCATGGAAAGTCCCGATCCCTTGTTACCAGGACTCCTGATATCACGATTCCCGATTTCCCGAAATGGAAAATCTCACGACACGTGTCCTCCGTCTTTCGAACGGTCTAGATCTATTTTGGGCTTTCGCCTTTAATCACTGAGGTTTTAACCTTTAGACACCTCCCGACAGATCCAACGGTTGTCAGGTTTTCCGGCCGAGATCTGACGGCTCAGACGGTTTCTAACTAATTCGGGATTTCACGTATCGTGATTTCCACACTCCTGTGCCATTTCCAAAGGAATTTTAATCCTTATGCACATTTTTCCAAATCCGACGGTCACGAGGGCTCGTCTTCCCTCCCGAACAGTTCCTAAGGTTCCAACACCATTGATGTGGAGACCTGTCTCCCCGTGGCCATAGACCACATCGGTTGCGGTTTCACTGCACCGCTAAACCTCCTGAGCTTAAAAACTCGTCAAGTATCTCCTTGACACTTCGGAGCAAACCAGGGTCCGAAATTGGCCACTCCAAACCCAATTTCCCTTCACATTCTCTGTCCAAAGACCACTCCACTAGCCCATCTAGGCTTAGTGTCGAAACCTTCGCTCTGATACCAATTTGTAGCGTACCCATTTAAGAACTCTAGGCTTACTCACGCTCTGATACCAATTTGTAGCGTCACCTTTTTGTTACCAAGGCTTTCATCCCTCTCGGTTACCAATTTGTACACGCACTTTTACATAATTCGTACATGCATTATATAACCACATGCATTTAAGAAAAGAAATACATTTAAATCTCAGAGTAAAACATATCATTACTGTTATAATTAAACAATCCATAGCATCCCATGTTAATTCGTATACACAACGGAAATCATGATAACATATATAGAAGAGACATGAGAAAATGTGATAAAACATAGTTAGATACTTATCTTGTGACAGTGGTGAATTCCACCAACCAAATGCAGGCCTTCCACGAACCTCCCAGCCTTAGACCACACTGCTCATTAGCTGAGCAGTGGATCACCCCCGAGCTGGGACTAAGCTCCACCCCAAGGCAAGGAATCTAGGCTCCGACTGAGGTTACAGGGAAAACAGTCACACACAACCATAAGGACGGAATGCTCTCCCAGGAATCTCCCACGCTCACTGCCCATAGACCCTCATTCCCCACATGCCTGTTCCACCCCAGGAGAATGCACCTTCTCTGTCACCTGGACAGTCCTTCGGCTGCCAATCTCCCTTACCTTGGGTTACAGGAATAGACTGGACCGGAAGTCTCCGGGCTCTATGGCAGCTACATGGTTCCTTCTAGGAGTTCTCTCCTTCCTCTGCGCACTCTCTCACCTGGAGGAGTCACTCACAGGCCAAAAAGCCTCACACATTCCAGTACTGCACGACCACAACAACCTATGCGGAAAACAGACACAATCTTCCCCAAGCCGGTTCAACAGTCATAGGATGATCTCACGGTCATGATTTTGGAACAGGGACTCCACACACAGGCTAGCTCAGCTTTCCCGAATAACAAAGATTCTTCCACCTGAATTCAACATAGGCTTCCCGTTCAGGGAATGCGCACACGAATTTTCCTAGAACCAGACACAGACTCCACGACTCCGAACAGGGGTGTACACGGATTCTTCAGAACAAACATAGGCTTTCTTTCCTCGTATCAGAATTACACCAGGAACTCTTACAGACTGGCTCGCATCGATCACGCTCAGGACAGTCGGGTCGAATGGATGAGAGAGCCCCCTTCATGGCTTACCTCCTCTGTTTTATTTGCATGCGTCGGGGTGGACACTTGTCACCCTTGGAAATGCATGTGTTCCATCCGCATGCCTCCCTTTTACACACTTTTCCCTTTGCCAGGAACTTAGGATAACATAATATGCACATGGATTTTTCTTTTGGAAATAATATTAAAATATTATTCCCAGGCTTAAGCCCCCTAGGCTCAACATTTAGCCCCTTTCCCACCTTCCAGCCCCTAATTCCTTGCCCACTCTGTGGACGCTCAGTCCCCCTTCACTCATTCATCGTGGTCGGTCTGCACCTGGCGGTGTTTGTATTTTATTAATTATTCTACATACATACAAGTACAATAGCAGGCTCCTGGCCTTCAACACTTAGGCTCCCTGGCCTAACAAACACATAAGTCTACCGGCTTATACAAAACTTGGCTCACCAACCTATAGAACATGTTTACAATTCATTTCATATATATGATTTGCAACGGGGCTCAGCCTTGGGAACACTACAAAAAGAGTCTTATTTATAATCAAAAAGATTGTTTATATGTGTGTGTGTGTGTGTGTGTGTGTGTGTGTAAGGTCTTATTTCTAAGTATGCAATTAGCAAGCTTTAATGCTAAACCAATATTTGAGGAGATCTCTCATTAATACGCATTAAACCAAGATTTATGGAGGGTTATATTATCCCTTCCGAGTGTTAATTTCAAACATATGGAATTTCGTTCATGCATCATCGGGTTGGCTTGTTCACGAAATCTTCAATCCTTTCCGAAAACAAGTCCGATCGACCATTTCCCTATTCCATACTTCGCTACTTTCCCGGAATTCCGCAAATATACAAACCGTCCATTGAACTGCCCCATCATGCCCTCTTCCGTTTTACATGTTTTGCAGTAAAAAATTCTGAGACATAAAATTTGACCATCGGACACTCACCTCTCTTGAGTATCCCCTGTAATCCTATTTTGAATCTTGTCTGACCGCTTTTCATACCTGGCCATTCCTTGCTTGCTCTTCCCCCTCTCTGTCACCTTCGCACTTGTCTATAATAAAAAATTGTTTATATATATATATATATATATATATATATATATATATATAAGGTCTTATTTCTAAATATGCAATTAGTAAGCTTTAATGCTAACAACTCATCATGCAGGAACCGTATAGATTGTCATTGATGAACGAAAGGCTCAAGGAGATCTCCCATTAATACACATTAAACCAATATTTGCAGAGAGTTATATTATCCCTTCTGAGTGTTAATTTCAAAATCATGGAATGTCGTTCGCACGTCGTCGGGTTGACACATTCACGAAACCTCCAATCCTAATTGCTCTTTGTCGTACCCGCCACCTTCACACTTCTAAGTATGCAATAAGTAATCTTTACTGCTAACAACTCATCATGCAACATCCATAGATATTGTCATTAATGAGCGAAAGGCTCGAAGAGCTTTCCCATTCACAAGCGTTGAACCAACATTTGCGGAGGGTTATATTATCTCCTCCAAATGTTCATTTCAACCATCATTTGGAGCAAACAGATGTTCTCATAAACTTATGGCACCAACTCGACATCAATTCTGTGGAGATACAGTGAACATCTTCGGGCGTGAGGACCATAACTTCCAATGGTCCAGGGCATATTCTTACTACTCATCCCCTTCCACCCATAAATAAATAATTTGGACCTCTGGGATTGCTCGTGCATGCTGTGTCCATGAAGTCTTTGACTGTAAGGAGATGGTCTCTTGGTGCACCGATAAATATATTTCAAGCCAAAGAATTATTCCACTGCGAGACCACTCTTCTATTTTTTTGTCACCTCAGGTCTTCCGCCAGATGTTAAGATTGTCGGAGCCAACATTGACGTTCAGAGGAGAAGATTCCAAGAAGTTCCTAAGAAATCATAATAATAGGTTGGACCTCTTTCCCGAGTTCCTGGAAGACCCGATGGCAGTTCTTGAAGATATCACAATCTTGTAGGTTAGTTCATTTAGAAATTCATTCCAGGAATTTGCCTGGCTGTTTACAAGAATAACGGGACAAGAATCCACAACAACTATTTCCCGCATGATTCTTTATATTTTGAATTTCATGGTCAAGGAACAAGCCATTTTTTATTGGGGGAAACTAGTTTCCCACGAAATATGTTCCCAATTGTCAAGCTTAAAAAAGGAGAAGAAATTTTACATGTCATCCTACTTGGTTTTTACGATAACGCATTGCTGTCAGTTTCCAAAACTGTCTCTGTCCAAGAAGGTAAACTGAGAATTCGACTGAGTAACATTCTGGTACCGGGCCTTATGGAAGCACAAGGCCTCCCACTATTTTTATGAGTTTTTAAAAGACTCTGTGTCCGTTTTCAAAGTTTTGTTGTTAGGAGAAGATGCTCCCCACATATCTGACCAAGCAACCAGGTTTTTGGACAGGAGGGGGCACTTGAACAAATGGATAATTATAGTGTGATAAGGATTTTTGGCTCCAAGGAAAAACCTTCTCTCCTTTCATGTCACATTACAAACATAATGTTTGTTACAGAAATATCAAGGCAATACAACTACTGGTTGCATCTATTCCACGAGAAGAGAAAAAAACAGTTCATTCCTCTGCCTTGGAAAGTCGGGGACTTCGTGTTGAGGAACATCAACAAAATTGACGAATTCACAGCCCATTTCAACAACTTGAACCTAAGATATGCTGAAAGCCTAAGAGGTTCGACCCTAATAATTTTTTTTTAGAACATTTACTAACACTTGGCCTCGACAATTCTTTTTCCAAGAAACACCTGAGTGAAAATAGAGACACCGGCGACAACACTCCTGCTTCTGATGTCGGCGACATAGACACACTGCAAAGCACCACTGAATTGTACAAGCAATAGGGAAAAGGCCCCAGTGAGAAGAGTGTTCAATCGACGGATAACACTCCCAAAAGTATGACATCCTAGAGAATCGCTCCAACGACCCACCACAACAAGAAAACAACTCATAATTCTTCAAACAGAGGAGGAGATAACGACCCTCCTCACCCTAAAATTGATAGTTCTCACAAGTAAATTATAGGACAAGTGGAAGAGCTCGAAATTGAGAGTGAGAACATGGAACTTGAGCCTGATCTGGATAGCGTATTCCACAACCTTGATCAGCCCAGAGACGTGATCCAACATAGTCATCCAATGGACATAGCTGATACCGAAATTTTTGACGAAGATGAATCCTTTGTGTTCCAGAGCACTGCTTTTGACAACAAGTCTAAAAAATTAATTATTGAAAAGAGAGATGTAAAAAATAAGAAAGAAAAATCTCATTCAGAGGTTAACCTTGAAAACATGCGACCGTCCCAAATCTCTTGACTTCACAGAGCAACTGAAGATGCTCTTGATGATTCCATTGGAGGCATTGAGGTCGAGAATGCCAGACTAAAGGACCGAGTCAAGGAATTGGAGGAAGCTTTGATTCATATGCCATTGCTTGCCAGTCCTTTAGCAATAGCCATGCCTGCCAGCCCTGCAACCAAGTTAAAAGGATCCTCCAGCCTCCTCGCATCGTGCAGAGGATATGTGGAGAATAATATCAAGAAAAGAATGGAACTGATTGCTGAGGCGTGGGAAACATCACAAACCATGGCTTCCCTTGGAACAAGGGCACATACTTTGCTCGAACATTTGCAGGCGGATTTAAAAAATGAAGAACATTTCTATTTAGACACGGTCGTTCCTTTTGGCATCAATGTCATCCACATGACAGAAACGAGAAGAAGACAACAAGATCTCCCCTCCAGAAACAAGATCACTCAATTAAATGCATGCTGGAATTTTTTTTTGAAGAATCTGCATCTCATTGTCCAGTCATGTGAACAAGCCATATCAAAGAAAGAAAAATCATTCACAAAACTGACCAAAATAGACTTAGCTGGAAGGACCAACGAGGTCCAAGACCCTAACTTAATCATCAACTCCTCGCCCTTAACTAAGAAAACCTTCGATGAACAAGTTGATATTTTTAAGGTGTTGTCTTTAGAAATTTTTTATAGCATCCTTGAATATGGTGAAGATGACGTTGACAACTAGCTAGTCGACTATTCGATACAGAATGAAGAAATTGATCAGGCTATGCGTAATCTTTCTATCGATCTAAGGGAACTAAAAAATGAACTTTTCAACATAAAAATCCAGAATGAGATCAACGTCGCCCCCTTGAGAAGCTACATTGAAGAATGGGTCGAAAGATAATTGAAGCAGGTCGCCGACGAAAGGCAACAGGCAGTTGGCATGATTCCAGTAACCGTCGACAACAACAATAAAAAATGCATCAACAAGCAAATAGCAAAATGGGTGATATGTACCATCACTGTAAGTCTATACTGATCACATCTTGCTTTGTTTATCAATCCAGTTATTTCACCTTTTTAAATAGAAATGTCTAGCCAAAGATTGATACCTTTCAATTTTTTCTTTTCAGGTATTACACTCTATTGTCGCCCACTTCTTTTTTCCACAGTCCTATTTATTGTACATATTTTTCTTATGGTCCGCGGGAGCCCAAATCCCAGTCTATATGACAAATGCATTTAAATTTCCAAGAATATGTAACAAACAATATTATTTTTTGATATATTTCAAATAAAACTATTTTTTATCTCCTTTTATATTTATGTGCTCATAAATTTTTATCTTCAACTACGCTGAATGTCAAAAAATTGTGTATATTTAATTTGATAATAACTTTTTTTTGTCCTGGCACATATAAAGACATACATGTCAGGTGGTCTAGGAAAGAACATAAATTTTGAACATAAAAAAATGGATTATATAGTTTCAAAAAATAAATGAGACTTTAGAGGCCACATGTCATTTACTGCATGGATACTACCTGTGCTTCATGTTGCTTGCTATATCTTCGCCTCAGCTACTTTTTCCCCATCCCTGTGCATTTATTCCCAATTCAACCCAACAGGGACTATGCTACCATGCAACACTTGTTCATTTATGATTTATGATATTATTTATTTATTCATTTATGATTTATAATATTACGAAAAATAAATATGATTTTTTTTATTATTAATTTATAAAAAATAAATTATGTAAAAAAAGTTCAATACTTTTAAATAGGTTTTTTTATTAGAGATTAAATTGCAATGAGAGTAATGGTTAAGAACATGTGTTTCCTCTGGAAGGTTACAAGTTCAAATCCAAAGAGGGGAAGGTATGTATAGCTTTGTAAACTTTAGGGGGGTTAGGTGTTTAACCTTAAAATTAGATTATTGTTATTATTATTAATGTCTAGTTTCTTGTATGAGATTATGGCTATATGCTATTAAAAAACGATCTTATTGGAAGTAGCCTTGATGATGACCACAAGGGAAATTGACTTTTTTGCATACACTTTTAGTTTGAAACAACCTTTTGCTTCTGAGAGTAAGATTTAAAACTACTTTTGATTGGCTAAGAACCTGTGTTTTTCTTAGACTTAAGGAAACATAAGAAACATATTAATGACCCAAGACGAACCAAGACTTGCATCTAGTAAGAATGAAAGTAACTAGTCATTTCAAATAAAATGGTTTTACTTAAATAATAATGATAAATCAACCCACATTCATAGATAACCACTAATAATAATTATCTTCATTATTAATTAACAACCAAACTATAATAAATTTTATAATTAAAAAAAATCTTACACCTTTGGATTGGATATGATTTATTAAATGCAAATTCTAACCTCCTCTACCTCAAACTTTGTGACAAGTTAATATTGGTGCGTCAAACCCTTCCTTGACAGATGCATCTCTGTGGAACAGTTGGGCTTCTTGAAAGGCAGGAGAATACAAGATGCTATCGAAGCAACCCACGAATGCATCCATAGCATTAAGCATAAAAAGTTAAAGGCACTGATTTTAAAGTTAGACCTCAAAAGAGCATTTGACTGCATTGACTGGGTGTTCTTAAGATTAGTTTTACACTCTGTTGGGTTCGGAGGCAAGTTCATTCAATGGATACTTTCATGTGTCACCAGCGCCAACTTCGCGGTTTTGATCAACAGTGAGCCTTCTAGTTTCTTCAAGAGTGAAAGGGGACTCCGACAGGGGTGCCCTCTCTCCCCCTATCTTTTTATCTTGATAATGGAAGGCCTTAGCCTTCTTCTCTCCAAAAGCTTCACCGACAACCAGATCACTGGCATAAAAGTCTCAAACTACATTAAAATCGTCCACCTCATGTTTGTAGATGATGTTCTCATCCTCTCAAAAGCCGACCTTGCTGAATGGCTAATCATCCTAGAAGTGCTACATCTTTTCAGCTCTGTTTCGGGACTATCTATCAATCCTTCTAAATCCTCCATCCACTACTGGGGGCTATCCACTGCAGAGCTTCTCCCCCTACAGAACGCCATCCCCTTTTCCTTTTCTAATCTGAGCAATGGATTCACTTACCTTGGATTCCAGCTGAAAATGGGAGCTTCCTCTCCTGGGGACTGGCGGTGGCTAGTGACCCTATTTGAAAAAAGGATCGGGTTCTGGTGCAACAAGTGGTTGTCATTGGGAGGCCGCTACATCCTGGTCAAAGCGGTATTGGAGAGTCTCGCTGTCTATTGGATGACACTGGAGCGGTTACCAAATCGGATTCTTAATCTTATTAGACGTCTCTCCTTTAACTTTTTGTGGAACGACCAAGTTGACTCTCATCGTTTTCACCTTTGTTGCTGGCAAACGTTGTCTAAACCTCGGAAGGAAGGGGGATGGGGGCTAAAAAACCTCGCCATCTTCAACTCGGCCCTCCTGGCCAGCTCCTTCTGGAGAGTTGTCATCCATGACAGTATTTGGAACCGCATAATCAAAGACAAGTACTTGGGCTCCCGACCGCTTCTTAATTGGCTCAGAAAGCCATCGCTTCTACAAAATTGGGCGTCCCCCTTTTGGAAAGGACTGGTTGCGTCTTCAAAGGTGATTCTCCACTAGCTATGGTGGAAACCAGGCACTGGAAACCTCATTCGCGTGGGCAGGGATATGATTCTCGGCCTGGGGGAATCATCGATCCTCTCGCCCTCCCTGTGCTCGCGGCTCGGGTCACTGAATTACACTGCTCTTGCTCAAGTTAGTGCTCCGAGAGGGATTCACCCTCTTTCCGACTACTGGCTGGGTAGTATTGATCTGTGCCTAGAAGGATTGATCGCCACCGAGTGGAATCTATACACAACTGCGCTCAAAAGAGCCAGAATCTCTCTTTCAAACAAACCGGATATTCTTCTTTGGGCCGGAGGGGATGCCTCGGGCTCCTGGTCGGTAAAAAATATCTATGCGACACTCCTCCACCAGCAGAGTTTGGTAGCTGACTGCTCGTGGTTGCGCCAGATTTGGCACTGGGTAATCCCACTCAAACTGAAACTTTTTATCTGGTTGGCGGGATCAGGAAAAATACTCACCTGGGATGTGCTGAGACGCAGGGGATGGGAGGGACCTGGCATCTGCCCACTTTGCAGACTCTCATCGGAGGATACAAATCACCTGCTGATCCACTACTATTTCACCAAGGAGGTTTGGCACCGCTTACTCACGCATTTCTCTATTACGGTCCCCTGGTGTGGCTCCACCCTATCGGACTGTTTTTCTTTCTGGCTATCCAAAAAATCCGCCTCTCCATCCTTGGCGGCCCATGCCTGCTGGCAACTTTGGTCTGAGCGGAACAAAGCTACTTTCGAGGATCGCCCACCTACCTGTTCTGCGGTGTTCTACAGAATATTGGCCAACTTCCATTGGCAACCCTCTTCGATCAAATCCATTCCACACAAAGCATGCGATTTTGTTTTGGCAGAAGGCCACACACTTGCTTGCTTCGATGGAGCTGCAATGTCCAATGGACTTTGCTGCGGGGCTGGAGGCTTCTTTAAATCGCATTCAAAGAGAATCACAAAGTGGTTCCTAAACTGCGGGGAGGGTACAAATACAAAAGCAGAACTCTTGGGACTGTGGGCCACCCTCACCTTAGCTTCTTACTGGTCTATCAACCACATTCTTGTTCTCGGTGACTCGAGAGTCATCATTGACTGGATAAACCAAAAAAACAAGCTTCACTCGGTCCATATTGAAGGCTGGATGGATAAAACATGGGACCTTTCCCTTTATTTCTCCGTCATCAACTTCCTACATTTCTCCAGAACACACAATCAGGAGGCTGATGCTCTCTCTAAGAGGGCCCTACACGAGGAGATCGGAAGACTCTCGGTCTACCATTGTGAAAACGGGATAGAGAGCTCCATCTCCTCCTTTACTATATTTTGATTTGATGAAAGGCGGCCTCATAGCAGTTGGCTATTAGACAAGATTGTATAGCTATCCTATTGATGTCCCTCCTTTCTTCTTTTCTCAGATAATCTGATTTACATCGACCGGCTGTGGTTGATTGTTACCTGTTTCACTCAGCTAGTATGTTGTTTTTTCTTGGTTATGCGAACAGAGCAACTTGCATTGTAAATGGATTTATATTACTTATAAAATCGAGCCATTTTTTCTTGGAAAAAAAAGAAGTTAATATTGGTGCGTTGAAAATTGTTAAAGGAACCCCACTTTTGAGTTTGAAAAGTAAGATTTATTAAGCCATGAGCTTACTCACACACCTTCAAAAGTCAAAGGTCAAAGAAGGCCGGCTTTACACGATGGTGGACCGTTGTAATAATTAGAAGGATCACAAATTAAGTTTAGTATCATCTATCAACAAAATTTAATGATATAATAACATGCATGTTAAATTAAAAATCCATATTTGGCATGCAAAGTCAATAGGATTTAGAGTACCTTTTTAATTTTATTTGAAGGTTTGATATATTAATATTAATTTTAATAAAGATTAATAATATCGTTATTTTTATAATAAAATTTTATTTTGAAACTTAATTAGAGTAAAATTCTTTTTTTTTTGTTTGTAATATGATTTGATTTTTGATCTTGGAGTACGACCTAAAACTGTTTTTGTTTGGTTAAGAGCTCATTTTTCTAAACAGGTTAACTGTCCAAGACCTAGAGTTGGCAGGAGTGAAAGCCTGCCCCCTTATGGATCACCAGCTGGTTATTTCAGGTGGCGTGGTTTTCCTTGAATAACGATGATGAATCAGCGTACATTAGAGGATAGCAGCCAATAATAACCATTCTCACTGCTGGTTTGACATTCTAAATTATAATAGATTTTCCCACTCTGAAAAAAAAATATAACTTAATTTTTTTAAATGTTTTTTTGAATTTCAAACCTAATCACCTTACAAACAAAACCCAATCATATTAGCTAAATTTAACAAATTTCAAAATATTTTACTAAATTAATATTGAAATCTGTGATTTTTTTTCCCTCAATTTCTTTATTATTAACAATATATGTTTGGTAAAGAGTCCAACCAATTGCACTGATTCTTAAAATTTTGTTTTTTAAAAAAATTCTTATAAAATCTTTCTGTTCTCCGAAATTGAGATCAATAACTGTTCAAATGTCGAGAACAGTTTTTACTAATACGCCTGCAAAACTTAACTAAATTTAAACATATAAGCTATAATATATTCATTGACTATTAAAACTAAAAAAACAAAACAAAAATGGCAGAAAACCCACATGAACGGCCATGAATCACGATCCACGAATCCATAATTTAACCGGACGGTCAAAGGCAAAAGCGTTGATCACACGCGCTTCTCGTTGTCCTTTGTAATTCAGGACTGTTAGTAGGGATGGTTCATACAGGTGCACGTGTAAATCAGTGGGTCGATTTCGTTTGGTTCGGGTTGGATTCTTAACTCAAGTTGGCCTGGTTGGGTTTGTGCTTTCGTTACATTGGTTGTAAGAGATGAGGAATGCAAGGCAGATTCCGAAGGTATAAGAGAGCGCCTCCACACATACATGTGGAGAAGAAAGAGGACCAGGGAGAACTTTGGGGAAGCTTTTCTGCTTCAGCTTTCTTTCACAGGTTTTATTTCTTGGGTTGACAATGACTTCTCGTTTGTTCAGTGCAGCTGTCAGAACTACAAGGGCAGTTGCTGCTTCTTTCAATAAGTCTTCTCTTCTGCAAGGTTGGTTACTGTCTTTCATTTTGTCTTTTGGCTTTTGGGTTTGTTTCCTGCTTCAGTGGGTGTCCTGTCTTTCATCTGTAAGGCCTTATATGCACAATAATTCTTCATAAATTATTTTGCATATTCTGTCTAATTTAATGCCAGTTAAATAGAAAGACTGCATATCTGGGAATGGGTATCCATGGTGAAAGTCTGGCTGGTCTGTGTGTTATATATGCTCTGGTTTTTCAATGATGTTGAAGAGGTTATTGATATTGGGCTATGCAGAGGGAAAGGTACTAGCTGCAGCAGCCTCAACATGCAGAGGCAAGGTCTCATCACTTGTTAGTCTCTCTTCTCATGGGGATTATCAAAGTGCTTACCGACAGTGGATTTCTGGAGCATTGGTATTACCAGCAGCAGGTTAGTCGTATTTTTTTTCACGTTTGAAGATTGTGTTATTTTTAATCTTGTTGGTTTGACAATTTGGGCTCGATTTAGTTGTTTATTGTTGGGTGTCCTTGCCAATGAGTTGCAATGTTTTTAGATCTCAATGAGTGGATCCATAAGGGTAGGGTCTGCCCTTTTTTAGGGTACACAGAGGTGGGATAATGGGTTGTTACCATCATCCCCTCTGGGCCCTCCTTCCCGTGAGTTTGTTGGGTCCTTTTATGGATGGTGATTTGGAGAGTACTTTGGATGACTTGGACTACTTTTTACTCCCTGAATGGATGATGTAGACCTCCCAAACCACAGTAAGTACAGGGTTCCTAACCACAGTGAGTGAGTATAACAGGGTTCCTGATAAACATGGTGTTATGTTTGAGCCCTAAGTTTCACCAACTTAAACTCAAAATCAAGATCAAAATCCGATGTGGCATTTCATTCTCACATCAACTTAAACCCATTCATAAAGGTGGATGTGTCCCTCATTAACTGTGCATTTATTTGGTGAATAATGTACAATAGATCTGATGAGGAATGTGCTCCCCAACGATGAATATGTGCCTCTCTCACATTGAGAAGCTAGGATATGCATTTACACCTTTGTTTCCCTTCAATTGTGTTAGTGTCGAGTCAGCATTGTTTTTCATTCTAATACAATGGACTTTGGCTTGTGGATCTGTGCCTCTAAATCTAATATTTGGAAGGTATTGTTGTTCTCTTTGATCTGCATTTGATCTGAATGTTTCTTCATTGGTGGTGGTTGTGTCCATTGTCTTTTTTCTAAGTCTGTGTGGCCTTTGGCTAGAGAAGTTGTGGTACGTGGATCTCTTCTATCAAAGTCACCCTACTACATTTGTCCGTTTTGCGATGTGTATGGGTTCTGGGATTTATTTCTGTTAGCAGAGTCTGCGGGGATTGGCCTGTGGCCTGATTTAGGCCTGATTTATATCATGTGTGCACAATGCTGTCTTATTTCTCACATAATGAGATTCTGTTACACTGCAAAAGTTCCAAGCATGTGCACATC
Organism: Picea engelmannii; assembly: GCA_009831015.1. NCBI lineage: Eukaryota > Viridiplantae > Streptophyta > Pinopsida > Pinales > Pinaceae > Picea > Picea engelmannii. The sequence goes on along the minus strand of ML829163.1, from coordinate 59,451 downwards.
ATGTACCCATCACTATGTATATGCCATTGTGTCTCTTTAACTTTTCTGTGAAGTCATGGTCGAGGGGATCTGTTCCATCAAAGCCATTTGGTACTAACTATTATTTCTGGCAAGCTTTATGGGTGGACGCTTTTCTCAAAGTATCCCTGTTTTGTTAGTGGGTATGCCAGATGGAAAACTGCCTCCAACATCTATTGTTTGATATTCTGTGGACATATTCTGTGTTCCATCCCTTGGATGCGCTTGAAAATGGAGATCCTACTAACTTACCTGCATGAGATGAAACAGAATTATGGCGTGCTTGTTTCTCGCTATCTAAAATAGCGAATTTGTTTGTTATCAAGTTTCAACAGAAATCCAGGCGGTATCCAAAATCCATGATTAGAATAAAGTTAGTCTCTTTTCTGACAAATCACATGCATAGGACAAAGTTGGTGATTTCTTTGAGATATGGCATGCAACTAGCTGCTGCCTGTGGATCCTATAGAATATGTCCTATGTTTGAATGGCTAAGCATTTAGTCCTTGGCATTAACCAAAGCTGTTCACATCCTCCTGTGAATAATGTCCCGTTCACATGTGGCGAGGCATTCAATTCTTGAAGCATGAAACTGAACTCCTCTCAGGGGATATATTTTTTCTCCTTTCCCTTTTTCCTTCCCCAATTTATTTTTGTTAATTTTGAATGCATGCGTGGGTCATTCCTGATAATCGAGGCCAGTATTATCATATCTGAATATGCAATTTTACTTTCTAGTTCTCTCTTGTCATATTTAGGCAACGTAAAAGGCTAATATTATTTTCGTTCATTTCTCACCATCTAAGTCAGCTTGGATATATATGAAATCAAAGCATCTGAATCTGTGATCTTCCCGGCCTCGTGGTGGATATTGCCCTAACTTCCAATTCTGGTCATGATCTTGTTCAACTTTTCTTTTCATGCTTTGATTTTTCCTTTTACGGGAAGACAGATAACGCCATGTTTTCTCCATTGGTTTCTTGTTTGAGAATGTTTTTAAGTCCATGAAATACTTGTGTCTCAGGTTGGTCTTGCCATTGTTGGGCACATACTACTGTATTTCAATTAGTTTCTTTAAAGGACATTACTCTGTACATAGATCTTTATTTCTTCTGGGGTGATCATAACAGAACTCAAGTACTATGCATTACTAAGCTCTTCTGAACAATGTCAAAGGGTTGCAAAGTTACTTTTAGCTATGGAGGTCTTCTGGGCTAACCTTTAAACCTTGACAATCATGTACTTTTCCTTAGATTTTGAAGCTATTACAAATCTTTAAAGAGAGGTATGTGGCACGTTGTTGTCATGTTTCAGACACACACGTGTTGTCTTCTTCATCAAATAAAACCTGAAGAAGAGCCATTGATTATTGAGAGATCTGGCTAATAGTTTTCCCACCTTTCGTTGGCATACTTTGAAGATCTTTCGTGTAGTGTAACTGAACTCTAATGTTGAGATGTTGTTTGCCTGATAAGATAACAGTAGGGTTGCATGAATTGTCTGTAAACGTTCTGAAAGACTTGGGTGCAAGTTATGCCCCTTTCATTATGTAAACACTGGCTAGGAACCGAAATCAAAATTTTAAACGAGTAAAGTTTAATTACAATGTCTGAAATTTGTTGTGGATATGCATTATTATAATCATGCAGAATCACACAATAATCAACAACGCTAATAAAAGGAAATGGAATATAACAAAAGAAATTATAAAGATGCTGATTTGCTCCCGTGTTCTAAGACCTTGTAGGGTTGACAGGAGGCATTGACCATTGGCATGAGCGGCCCTATATCTATGTTTTTCCTTTTGTGTTGATTCTTTAGGTATCTGCATCATCTTCTCTGCATTGCCTACTTTTGTGTCCTCTGTATTTCTAATTTATGATTGTTTGCTCTTTGTAATGTTCATTGAGTGATGTGGAAGTTCGGGTACATATGTATGTATCCTTTGACATTGTAAGGATCTCATCTGTATATTTCTGGCTTGTAACTCTTTTGTATAATATACAGTGTAGCAGTTGTTTGCCAGTTTGATTGTACATTTTTGAATTGTGACTCATGCCATGGTTGTTAAGTAGCTAATCATTCTGTTAGTCTTTTAGTATTTGTTAGTTATTGGAAAGAAGAGACAGAAAATGGCAGGGATTGTACTTGATATTAATATGTGTTAATGTCAATACATTTAAAGTCTCAGAGACAAGTGAGGTACAACCACCTTATTACCATTAAGACATTAATTACTTCAAATATAACTTAATGAAATTTATGACTTGTGACTTTATTGCCTTATGTCACTTTAGTAGCTCCTACCACTGAAGTACCAAAATATATTGCTATATCACCATTATAGTGGTATGAGCAAGCACTTTTAAAAGTAATTTTGAAGCTTTTATCTGCTAGTAGCCATAGAGAACTCAGAAGAGTGTGTTTGAGCAAAGTGCTGCTGGTTTAACTTCAACCTACTATGGAAATGCTATCTCAATTAAGAATTAATATTTAGTTACACTCCTTGCCCTTTCATCTATATATTTAATAAGCAACACTCTCTCTCCTCCAGATGAAGGTTGAGACTTGCTTAATCTGTATATTTTCTAACTTTTCATTTCTTCATTTGCAGTGTACATGCTTCAAGATCCATCAGCAGAAGCTGCAGAGGTAAAAGCCTTCACATAATAAAATTAAAATAGATGGTTACATACATTCTTTTCACAGATAAGCTGGAAGACTCAATGATGTTTAGTTGAAAGTATACTTGGTTTTATAATTGTTTGAAAAAGACCAACTTTAGTCATTGCTCACGGAGTTTGTCCTTGAAGGATTATTTATATGTTAGACTATGTTAAACATTATATTGTAACATGCTTAGAACGTTAGGTCTTTGGAATATCTTTAGGCAATGGAAATGTTATATGATGAGTTTGCTTTGGAAATTAGCATCTTTTTAGAGTAGTATTCATATCAAACACAGAGTATCCTACTCCTAAGGAGGTGGACCGAGTCACAAGTTTTAATGGATTTCTTGGCTGTGGATGACAGCTTGAACGAACTTTTATTGCCATCAAACCTGATGGTGTGCAAAGAGGACTGGTAAGTAATTTTTCTGTTTTGAAGCAGTGATTCTAGTTATTAGTTATTAGTGGTTCTAGTTATTAGTGCCAACCACAAAATTTCGTGTTGCAGATTTCGGAAATTGTTTCCCGTTTTGAACGCAAGGGTTACAAACTTGTTGCAATCAAGTTGGTTGTTCCATCAAAGGAATTTGCTGAGCAACATTATTATGATCTGAAAGAAAGACCATTTTTCAATGGCCTTTGTGAATTCCTCAGTTCTGGTCCTGTTCTTGCAATGGTAAGTCCACTCAAGTATTCTGCTTCCATCACTGATTATCAGCTGCTTGGTTGATGTGGTTTAACATTTCAAGTAGTTTCTGTGAGACTGAATTTTCCTTTTTGGTAAGAGTTGCCTCTGAAGACTATTACTAATGTCATGGATTGTATCTGAGGACGAAAATTTCAAGTTATTACCATGGGCTTGCATGTTTTTGGTGTTAGAACTTCCTCAGGATTATTATTAATGAAATGACTATTTCTCTAGGTATGGGAAGGCCAAGGAGTCATCAAGTACGGGCGCAAACTAATAGGTGCAACTGACCCACAAAATTCAGAACCTGGGACCATTCGAGGTGACCTTGCCATAATTGTTGGAAGGTATGTTTTCCAAGGGTGGAATTCAGGTTCAGAAGTAGTCAGCAACAATACCTTCTTGAAATGTAGCATATGGTAAAAAGATTTCCCAAGGTTACATAGCAATGCCAATTTTGGTCTTTTATTTGAGGGTGCATTTGTTGCAGGAATATCATTCATGGAAGCGATGGGCTAGAAACAGCAAAGAATGAGATCAACCTGTGGTTCAAGCCAGAAGAGCTAGTCAATTATGCTCATAACAGTGAGAATTGGCTCTATGGAAAGTGAAGGATATCCAACTCCCATTATTTGATGTGAAAGGCACATGATCGTTTTACAATAAATGTTTTCACAAGCCATGTTTGGCTGTGATTAGGCCATTATACTGACTCTCTTTTAACCATTCCTTTCCAAAAGAGGTCTGAAGAGACTAGATGAGAGCGAAGAGACTAGATGAGAGCGAAGAGGTTGTTTTTCTTTCTAACCTCTTCATTTTAGAATGCCTGCTTAATCTATTAATAATGCTTTTTTAATGTCAAAGAGCTATTATAAATGGAGTTCTTTTTGTAGATTTCATGGAGTGCACAATATTCTGCTTTTTCATGTCATTATTTCTTGCTTGAATGAACAATTTTATGTGACGAATCGTTCTGTTTCTATTTATATTAATATCATAAAAAGCTTTTAACCAGAAGTGCCGATGCCCATAGGCACAACCCAAACTTAGGCACAATCACAGCAACTGTTGGACACTTGGCCGGAGCCATAGACTACTTACTTCCACAGAATGCCTCAGCCATAGACTACTTAGATGTTGTTTCTCTTTCTAACCTAATTTTAGAATGCCGGCTTAATCTGTCAATAATGATTTTTTATGTCAAAGAGCTATTATCAATGGAGTTCTTTTTGGAGATTTCTTGGAGTGCTCAGCACTCTGCTTTTGCATGTTATTATTCCTTGCTTCAATGAACACTTATGTGACCAATACCTTGCGGAAACCCCTGAGTATTTCTCCATGATCCATGGATGGTAAATGGGGTAAACCGTCAGCCCTGATTACGGGGTCTAACCCCAAGAGGATCAAGAGAGTCGAACCTGTGACCAACAACAAGCAGGAAAGATCTCAAGTCTGGATCTAGATCAATTGAACTAACCCTCGGGGCTCTGTTTCTATTTATATTAGTATTAAAAAAGAATTTTTACCAGAGGTGCTGATGCCCAATGAACACTTATGTGACCAATACTTTGCAGAAACCCCCTAGTATTTCTCCATGATCCATGGATGGTAAAACGGGGAAAACCGTCGGCCCTGATTACGGGGTCTAACCCCAAAGGGATCAAGAGAGTCGAACTTCTGACCAACAACAAGCAGAAAAGATCTCAAGTCTGGGTCTAGATCAATTGAACTAACCCTCGGGGCTCTGTTTCTATTTATATTAATATTAAAAAAGACTTTTTACCAGAAGTGCTGATCCCCATAGACAGAACCCAAACTTAGGGACAATGACAGCAACTGTTGGACACTTGGCCAGAGCCATAGACTACTTACATCCAATACTGTTATTTTCAAAATTTAATAACAGTCTGGGCATCGCTGAGTGCATGATTGAGACCGGGTCACAACTGGACTAAACTAAAAACTAGCTATGGAGGACTTAGTGCTGCTGGATACTATCACTCAGAACCCTTCTCCCCTGCCTACCTGAGTTTCCAGTTGGATTAGAAGCCGCCACATGTGCACGCATATTGATCACCTTGAAGCATTAAGTAGCTGCTCTTTCCGATGTGAAGCAATATAGAGCTCCATGATATCTGAGCTGACTCTTGTCTTTTCAACTATCCCTATAATTTATACTACATAGCTAAGATGTTTTCCATCCACATCCTCTGCTTAAACTTATTTATATGCAATTTGTCAATTAAGGATGTTTGGAGTCTTGGACCTTCCCGAGTGTTCCAGTTCCATATATGTAAGGTATTAATACCCATGTAGATTTGTACATTGGTATAGAGGCTGTCACTGTATACGCTTTCTGATTTTTGCAATCAAGATTTTCCGATTTAGGCTTATTTTTGCAATCGAGATTCTCCAATTTAGGCCAGTCCCATATATTTTATAGTTCCTCACATCATAACATCATAGTCTCAGAATTTTAGGATTTCAAATGTGTTATAAAGGTGTGATTGAGCTGGTTAATCATTCAATATAGTTCTATTTTCTAAATGTTAAACAAAATTACATCTATATTTCAGAATTTTAGGATTTCAATTGTGTTATAAAGGTATTTTTGAGCTGGATAATCATTCAATATAGTTTTATTTTCTAAATGTTAAACAAAATTACATCTATATTTCATTTCTGTAATTTATTGCATATATAAAAATATATTATTTCAGATTTTGTTTTTGGAGGTTTGGAGGCATCAACCACGTTTGATAACGTGGCTACTTTAATTATAATTAAAACAAACGTGGTTACTTCAATTATAATTAAAGTATGAAGTAATTTTTTTTTCTATTTCTAAAAATATAATAACTATAATTATAAAGTATAACCATAATTAAATCTAATAGGTTAACATTAGATATAGCTTTATTTTTATTTTCAGAATGTAAAAAAAATCACAAATTAAAGTAAGTACTTAATTTTTTTTTTTTTTTTTCTATTTCTAAAAATATAATAACTATAATTATAAAGTATATTCATAATTAAATCTAATATGTTAACATTATATATAGTTTTATTTTCAGAATGTTAAGAAAATTATAATTATAATTAAATCTAATATGTTGTAATTTATTACATATATAAAAATATTCTTCCTATCTATATCAACTATAATCATAATTAAATCTAATATGTTAATATTAGATAATGTTAAAAAAAGTATATCTTTTTTTTTCAACTAAAAAAACATATCCACTGTTATTCATATTAGAATCAAGTGTTCTTTCCATATAAAAAAAAAGGGATTAATAGATATATAGTGTTCTCTTATGGCTTGGTAGTTTCACTAACTGACTGTTTCTTCATACATCATTAACTGAATCAGTTCACAAAAGCTTAACTTTCAATGCTCTTATAAAAAAAATACTCTTATCTTCTTCTAGCTATCTAGTTACATAGTAATATAACATTTAGAAGATCTTAATACTATCTTTATTTATAACAGTTCCATTGTGAATTTCTTCATAATGAAACCAACCCAAGGTGCTGTCCATAGCTTTTTTCACTGAATTGTACTCTCTATGGATATGCATAAATTTTATTTCTTCATATCTTTCCTTCAACCTTTTTATCTGTTCCTTCCAGTTGTGCAGGTAGAGCAGGTTTAGTTTTGAGCTTTCATTTATCCAGTTATAGTGACTTTTGAGTCTCCAGCCACCATTAATCTGCAAATGGATAATTTCTGTGCAAGGAAAAGAAGTCCCAAGAAGCCCAAGATTTCAGTCTTCATATTGTTACCTTTTCCACCTGCAAAAAGTACTTTAAAACTATGTTTAGAATTAAGTTTGATGTATATACCAGCTCTACAGCAATCATTAACAGCAATTTTTTTTTAAAAGTACATCTATATTTCATTTTTGTAATGTATTGCATATATAAAAATATTCTTCCTATCTATATCAAATAGGCATCAACCACCTTTATAATGTGATTATGCTAATTATAATTAAAGTATGTTGTTTTTGTTTTTTATTTTTAATTTTTATCTCAAAAAATATAATAACTATAATTAAATTTTAAATTATAAATTTTACTATAATTAAATTTTAAATTATAAAGTTTGCTATAATTAAATTTAAAATTATAAAATATATTAAATCAATAATTATAATTAAATCAATTTATAATTTAGATTTTAATAGGCATCAACCACCTTTGATAATGTGGTTATGCTAATTAAAATTAAAGTATGTTGTTTTTGTTTTGTTTTGTTTGTTTGTTTTTTTTTTTAAATTTTTATCTCTAAAAATATAATAACTATAATTAAATTTAAAATTATAATGTTTATTATAATTAAATTTAAAATTATAAAATATATTAAATCAGTAACTATAATTAAATCAATTTATAATTTAGATTTTTCAATCCGAAAAAACAGTTACACTAAAAAAATCTAAATTATAAATTAGATATAATTTATAATTTAGATATAAATAATTAAATAAATAAAATGCATTTATTTAGATATAAATAATTAAATAATAAAATTCCATAAAAATCTAAAATTATAAATATTAAATCAATAATTATAATTAAATCAATTTATAATTTAAATATAAATAATTAAATAAACAAAATGTATTTATTTAGATACAAACAATTAAATAAACAAAATGCATTTATATAAATTGATATAATTAAATAAACTAAATGTAGATATATAGAAATTGCATTTATTTAATTAAGGAGATGAAATATATTAAAGAAATATAAATGCATTATATAT
>ML829163.1:18801-42609 GCA_009831015.1 Picea engelmannii | reverse complement strand
ATATGGGATTTCAGGTGGTAGTCACCAATTTGGAGACGCACATTTTCACAATGCCCTCCACATTTCATGGAACCACCATTGGCAATCATGATTTGGAAATTATTGATGGCATGGATGTAGCAATGAGTTTCTTGGGCAATGCGACGATGGATAAAATTATGGGTGCTGCCACTATCAACCAAAATGATGACCTTACGATGCTTGATGTAACCGATTAGCTTGAGGGTTTGGGGAGCGGAGAAGCCAGTGAGAGAATTGAGGGAAATGATCGGTTCTACTTCGGGAGGGTCTGAGGGAGGGGTTATGTCAGTGGATTCAGGTGACTCAGATACAAAGGGAGTTTCTACATCCTCTTCCGAAATATCCTCGGAGATGGCCATAAAAAGCTTTTGTTCTTTACACTTGTGGCTCGGGAAATATTTGTCATCACAGTTATAACAAAGGCCTTTGAGTTGGCGTTCAACCATTTCAGCCCTGGTCAATTTTTGGATCTTTAGTGGAGCAGAGGGAGTTGTGAGATTTACTGGTTTAGGGAAAGGGATAAAGGAGGGTTTTCGGTTTTGAGAAGATACAACTTGTTGTGCTTCTTTAGCTCTTTTAGTAGCCTCCACCCAACTCTGAGGCTGAGCCATGAGGACATGGGCCCGAATCTCATCCTTAAGGCCGCTGATAAAACACTCTCGGAAAAAGGCATCATACATGCCCTATGTTCTAAAATCTAGGTGCTCAAAGGCAGCTATAAAGTCTTCCACTGTTCCTAATTGTTTCAACTTTTTCAAATGACCCAAATGGTTGGTGTTAGTGTCAAAGCGTTCATAAAGCTCTACCACAAAGTGTGTCGAAGCAATATACCCTTGATGAGAAGTTTTTCTCCATTGCCACCATTGCCAACGTTCTTGATCTAGATGGGGAACACCATATCGGAGTTTGGCCAAGTCATCTGTAATGCCGTATAAAGAGAAATAATGTTCCATTTGGGTTACCCAACCAATGGGGTCCGAGCCATCAAATTTGGTCACATCCACCCGCAGAAGGCGTAGGTCACGTTGAAAGTGACGGTTCTGAAAGTTATGGTAATGAGAGGAATGGTCACCTTTAGTATGTGCAGGTGAGGAAGAGGAAGGGTTATCTATAGGGATATGCAGTTTGGTGCAGAGTGCCGAAAAGACTGATTCAAGCTGGGTGGTGAGGTTTTGTTTGATTTCCACCATTGAGGACTGCATGGTTGTATTGATGGCGGCAACATTGGCACTGAATTGTTTCACTTCTTGTTGGGTCTCGATGAGACTAGATTGCAAGGTGTTGAAGCGAGCTTCCAAGTCTTGCCTACAGGTATGGGCCATGAGGATGTGGTAACTGAAAATGGGTGGGCAGGGTCAAAGATTTTGCCAAAAAATGATATGGATGAATGTGATAAGGGCGAAGAGATGAATCCAATGGAATAGGTCTCAAATAATGGTGAAAAAATCTCCAGACTTTTATTTTTTATCTTTTTTACACCTTCGGAGTTATACTCCGGTCTGAAGAATACTACAAATAGGAAATGCCCAAATGCTTAACCAGAAAGAAATGTGTATTTACTTGGCAACCCGAACAAAGTTGCGCGATAATAGATCTTGTCTGTTTTAATTTGTTTATGTTTCTGTCCCCAAGGGTTAGGTATTCAAGAGTTCTATAGACAAGGGTTTTCCTTGTGCTATAGCTCTCTGATATACGTGCAGGGTCCAACAGTAGTACTCGACCCAATATCTCAGGGCACTAACTAAGGAGGATAGACCGTACCCTTAGCCGTACTACCCGACTACCCAGGTACTAGAGAGTATCTTCTCGAGTGCTGTTCTCGGTGACACTATAGCAGTCAGGCGGTTGATCGGTTTATCTAAAGAGAGCTTCAGGTAATCTAGGCTGATCCGTACATAGGTGCTGTCTGATGCGCTACCACTCAAAGGGGTACCAACAGGGGTTACAAGGGTGGCCAACAGATGTGTGATTAAGTACCACTTGTATTTCCTGTGTGTATGAATCCCTCAACTTTGGGTTTATGCACGTAACGATAGGTCTCTGTGGCTTAAAGACGCCAGAATACGTCTCTACCCTGAAAAAAAATTTAACCCACACTTTCTGCCGAGGAAAGTGCTCTGATACCACTTGTAATATACCAGATATAAAATGTATGTAGAACGTAAATAAAATTCTAGTAATGGCAGAATAACAACAATATAACCAAAACATTCACCACAATAATACTGAAATGATAAGAGAATAATAACATAAATAACACTTTGAATCTGAAAGCAATGTTCACGGGCCTCTTCGAGTGGGGAACCTCTAGTTGAGCAGAGCTCTATTACAATATTATCCAAGCTAGGGTTCTCATACCCTCGACTCCTATTTATACTAAAAAGAAGCATCTAGAGGAAGATCCTTCTAGAAGCAGAAGCTTCTATTAGATCTTCTTACATCCGCCTTATTCTATTTTATCGAAAGGCCTTATTAATATTGACCTTTATTACATCCGAATATATTGTTCTACCTATGTGCGGGTTAGGACCCTAACAATACCACTAGCACAACAACAAATGCACTGCTTATAGCATTAAGGTAAAAGTCATTTGGAGATTTAGTTAGGAAATCACACTTGGAATAAGGTCTTCTTTGAGGTGATTATCAATTAACTACCAAGGATAGAAGGGTGAAGGTACATATTGACATACATATGAGGAAACCAAGTGATTCTTATAAATCTAGGTAGCACTTCAAAAGTGTCATATGGAAAACACTTCTCGAAATATGTAAGGTTATTAGGTTATTGTTAATAGTGAAAATATTTAAGTTGCTTAAAATTGTTCTCATAAATAAAAAATGTAGACAATTAAAGAAACTTATATTTGGGTGATTTAACATGGCGGGTGGGTTATTTTATAAGAAAAAACCTTGTATTTTTTTGTGTGTATGTTTTCTATGTGCTTTGAGCCAAAAATGTTTTTCTTGAAGATCGACTAGCTTCCAAATTGGAATCATATCTCAAGTGGATTTGGATCGAAGTCCATGGAAAACATTGGACCCTTAATCATATCAAAATATAATATTTTGAAAGGACGGTGTTGACTTTCATTGCTTAGGTATTATCTAGCAATTAGATATGTCATTAATTAAGTGAACGTCTTTTTTATTGAATTAGATTTGGATCAAGATCCATGGAAACATAGATTCTAGATCCTCAATAGGTGGATCAACATAACATATGATATTTGTGAAGGGATGTATCGATTTTCATTTCTTAGATATTGTCTAGCCATTAGATATGTCATTAGTTAAGTACATGTCTCTTTTATTGAAGAAAACTAGGGAAGAGCCCCAAAATACCTCTTCATTAATTTGGCTTGAGGTCCCATAATCTTGCATAATTGTCCAAAATTTGCTGCACATCCTCAAAGCATGTCAAAATTATTGAGTTGGAATAATTAATTCTTTTACCCGAGGTCCCATAATCTTGCATTATTATCCAAAATTTACTATGCATCCTCAAAGCATGCCAAAATTATCGAGTTGGAATTATTAATTCAAGTAATTATCATGCTTATAAATTTGAAAGCATCTATATGCTATTCATTTATCATTATCTTGGATTTGTCTTGATCTTGTTGCTCACTTGTTGAATCTAGATGCATATTTCAAGTTAGTAACAAGAGTTGGGCCTTGTTAAAAATGTAGGTTGAGCCCTTACAAATTTGAGCTTTATGTAGGATTTTATTATTATCTCAAACCATGTTGGTATACTCCATTGGAGATGTCAATTGAGTTTAGCTTGAGTGTTGGGAGGAATGATTGTTATCCTCCCCACCTAAGTTCAATTCCCATAAGTGACATGTTGAGCTCATAACAAGTATATTGTTGTAATGGCTTCAGGCCCTATCATTGACCGACCTCGTGCCCTTGAGATTATAGGGTTTATCATGGGTACCATCCTTGAAATGAGGGGAAGTACTTGGGGGTTTTCCCTGGGTAGTGTAACGTGGAAAAAAAGTATTCCATTGGAGATGGCTAAATGCTTTGCTAGATGATGGGAGGATATTTTTTTATAGGGGCAAATTGAGGTAGAGGTTTGGTAGTGGACATACTAGATTGCAAGTGGAAAAACCCTTTGCAAGATGAGGGGAGGAGATAAAGTTTTTGATCCACATATGTGATCAATTTAATGTTTTCATTCAACCACCCATATGATTTTTCCTTGTCTTTTCTTTTGTTCGTTTTCCTTTTTCTTTTTGTATCAAAACTTTTCCAACACTTAGCCGATTTTCAAATAATGCAGAGCGGGGGTAGAAAAAGTCTTAGATTTGCATGTTCGCAAGTCTGCATTCATGCGTTATACATTTTTCACCTCTTACTTCTGCCTCCTACACAATGTACTTTCACCTTTTTATACTTAGTCATTTCCTTGGAATGCGGATGCAGAGCTACATATCATATGTTAACCTTTTTCCTTGAGTCTCTAGGTCCGCAGGTCCAAAGTTATCCAAAGTCACATTTTCAACACTCAGTCAATTTTTATAAAAAGCGGATGCGAAGTTACTCACTACACGATAACCTTTTTCTAGTCCCTAGGTTCGCAGGTCCGAAGTCCCGCATTCTCCAAAACACACCTTTTTACTTATTTGATCTACAAAAAACTCTTTATCAATACTTAGTCATATTTCTCGTTTCAGTGTGGACCTCCTTACTTTTCCTCATATCCATGTTCATAGGTCTGGAAGTCCGCAATCCCTTCTTTATACAATTTACACTTGCCATTCCTCGTTTTTCACTCTCATACTCAACACTTTTCATTCACCATGACATCACATCACCACTTCCCATCACATTTATTGTCCCCGCCACATCATCTGCCACTTGTGTAAGCATAATGCCGTTGTTAAATTCACAAAACATTCGTTAAAGCTTGCACGAAATCCAAATCTCATGTAAGCCAACAATATTAAAAGAAAGATTTATGATTGATTGAACTATTAGGACAATACATGGTGAAATTAAATAAAACAAATATGCCAAGCTGTAAATATCGACAATAGCGCCACCTTTTGTCAAAAGAAAAAAATAATGTCAAGTAAGAAAAAAAAACACTTGGGCGTGAGAATCAAGATTTTCAATGGTCCAAAGCATACAATTACTACAAGGCTCTTTCTCTGGCTGAGAAGAAAAAAAACTTCATTTGGACTTCAAGAATAACATTAGCAGGTTGTGTTTCGAAAGTGACAAACTTCAATGAAATTGTTCAATGGTGCACAAATAAGTTCAACTCTGAGAAAAGAATAATTCAATCGCAAGGACATCAACCCATCTCTCTAGCTTCTTCATCATTCTCAAAAATTCTACGACTCCCTACACCTACCTTGCAATTCAAAAATGATGAGACCGACGAATTTATGAAGCAACATAAAGGAGGAGAAAGGTTTATGAACAATTATTTGGAAAACCCAAGCAGTAACCTTGGTGCTTCCAAGATTTAGGTAACTTCATTAAAATACCCATACAAATAATTTGCATGGTTTTTCACCCGCATTATCGATCTGGAATATACTATGTTTATACCAAGAAATGTTATTTATGCCTTGCATTATGCTTTGCATGAAAAAGCCATTACAGATTGGGGTTATCTCATTTCAAATGAAATTTCTTTTCAATTGAATAACCTTAAAAAGACTTGAAAGTTTTATATGACTTCTTACCTCATCTTTTCCATCGCTTATGGCCATGTGTTTGAAGACTTGCCAAGGGAAAAACATGTTGATTTTAAGTTGGAGCCAGTTTATGCTGTACAAGCATAAAGATTAATACAATTTTTACCCAGTTCATAACAATTTCATTTCAGAATTGAAAAAGTTGATTTTTGGTCATAGTACATCAAGATTATCTCTGGAAGAAACTACCTTTCTCTTTGGGAAAGGATCTTATGAAATTTCTGAAGAATTTATTGTTATTAGGTTGTTTGGAGGAGAGTATAAGTCTTTTCTTCTACTGTTCTATGTATTAGATAAACCTTTTTTGAGGAAATATGCAGATATTACAAGACTTGGGCCCATTTATTCTATGATAAGAGGAAAAAACAATTCATACCCCTACCATGGAAAATTGACGAATTTACCGTGAAGCATATAGCTCACCTTGATGAATTGGCAGGACATCATGAACAACTGGGCTTAAAAGAAGCCAAATTTATTAAGGGTTTTGACCTAGCTAACAAATTTACTGCACACATGGAATTGATTGGGTACTCTTCATATTTCACTAAAGTTGAACAATTTTAGGATGGTTGCGGAGATAATCTAGATCTCCATGAAATCACGACATACCAAAATTCAAATGACACGGGAGAAATAAATAGCACCAATGAAGGTCACAAACAACATGGCAGGGAAGTGATGAATCAAAACCTTAATTCACCAACAACATCCCAAAGGAGTACTCCATCAAGAAAAAATACTAGAACTAGCAAAATGGAGATGAGAAAAACATCAGTTGGAGGGTCAGACGATGGTGGTGACAGAGACCCACTTAGAAAAAGTCTTGAAAAATATCATATTGCATATACTTCCGTCAAAAGAAAAAGTAATACATCAACAACATGGTTATGCAGACTTGAAGTCCAGGAGATTCCACACTCAATGGAAATAGATGAGCTCATTGAAGAACCTAGTTGGTCTGCACAAAGACTATTAAAAACTAGGGAACATGCTGATGCTATGATTACTCAGGATCCTAAAATATTCGAGGAGTCATCTGCTACTTTGCACCATGTGACCTACAGTCGTGATTCTAAGAAATTGCTATTGGAAAAAGTCAATACTAAAAATAAAAGGTCATCAGAAAGATGGAAATATTCAATTGACCTTGATGGATTTGCATGGTAAAAAATTGCAAAATTCCATAGAGCAACTAGAGAAGATTTGAAACAATCTATTGATAACATAGAAAAATAAAATTCAGAGTTGAAGAGGAGGATAAATGAGTTAGAAGTTGCCTTGACGCCAGGACCATTGTTTCCCGAACCTTTGAATTCAAGCCAACCTACATTTGTATTAGATAATGCCCTAGAAATAATCTTAAAATATAAAGGCTCATAAAGCTTATTACAAGCAATAGGAAAATATGTTGGTGATTCCATACATAAGAGAATTGATATAATCCAAGAAATTTGGGAGCTTGCCCAAAGTATTGCTAGCTTTTCATCCAGAATAAAAAATTTCAAGGAATACCTGCAAAAGGACTTGGAAAATGATGAAGGATTTTATAGAGAAGCTGTGAATACACTCTCAGCTAAAGTCTCGAGCTTAAGTGAAGTTCACAGAAAAGAACGAAAACTTCCTTCAACTTACCAGATGAAACAGGTAAATGCATGTTGGTTGAGAAGAATTAATGAATTGAAAGAAATGATAAATGAAACTAATGTTTTGAGAAATCAAAAGAGTGATTTGTTTCTTAAACTTGTGGATATTACAAAGGAACTTGATGGTCCCAATTAATTGACGGATACCATGATTTTATCAAAAGAATCCTTAATGATACAACTTAATGCATTGAAGGTTTCCCAGGAAAATAAATTTACCGAAACTACAGACTTTTCTGAAGAGGAAGTTGAAAAATAGTTAGTTCGATATATCAACAGGAATGGTGAAGGTGATGACACGTTGAACCAATCAGAGATGGATCTGAGAGAATTTGAAAATCAATTATTTGAAATTAAAATTAAGCATGAAATCATTGTAGCACCTTTAAGGGAGTATATCGAAGAGTGGTTGAAAAAGGAATTAATCAGAATTACTGAACCAGAAAATAAAGAAGCAGTTGCAGCGGTTATGCCACCTCAACCACAACATGCACCTTTAAAAGAAAGTTCTACAAGCAAGCAAAGGGTTACTAGAAATTTCCATCACAGTGAATCAAGTAACAACCTTGTCCCCCCTTACGTCTATTTTCTTCTATAATAATTTTTCATATTTCCTTCGATTTCTTAGTATTCTGTGAAAACCAGGCTGACCCTTAATTGTTTTCATCTTATCTTCTAGGTATTTTCATTTTATGGTCCACGAGAGCCCAATACCAGTCCTCTTTGAAGGGAGAATGCATATCTTTTCTTTAAAGACATTTACTTTGTATTTAAAGACTTGTATTATTTTTTGAGACTTCGAGAGAACTACTTGGGATACTACATTATTGTATTCTCAAAGACCTTGATCTGAAGCTTGAGTTTCCAAATGTTTTATCGATCATAATCTTTTGGTGCCTAATGTTGACCAAAATTTGGTCACCTATATGTTCCCTCTCTTGGAATAATAAAAAAAATTGATATCGAAAGAAGACAATTTTTGAACTCTTATAAGTTCATTGCATTACCCTTAGTCTCAACTTCTCCATACATTTCGTGGAATCAGAATCCGAGTCTCTACGACCAATATATGCATAATTTTGTTCAGAAGTCCAACAAAGATATTACAAGAAGAAATATGAATATTTTTTTGTCATGTTCTCCTCTCCTCTCCCTTCACCTCTCTTCATTCTCCTTTCATTATGTACTTAACAATTTTTTCGTTTTCCCCTTTTTCCTTCCTCTCCTTTCCATACTTAACCATTTTCTCTCTTCCATTCAACTCTCTTACTACATTTTCCATACTTAGCCATTTTTCCTTATTCTCATTTGATTCCTTATTCATTTCCACGTTCACTTTCCTTTTTACCTTTTCTTTTATTTCCTTTTTCCATTTTCTTATTTCCCTTTTCCTTTTTCTTTTTTCAAATTTCTTTTTTCACGAGTTACCTTGGGTTCCCAAACTCGCTGCTAATGTATGCCCGCCTATTCTCCATATTAGTTTAATAATATTTATCTTATCCTAAGTTCCATGGGCATACCTCCAAGTGACACATGGAAACTAAGCATTGGTGACACTTGGGAGCAAGTGAAATCATGACACGTGGCAACTAATCAGGTGGTGACATGTGGCATATATGATATCCAATCACAATGTGACACATGGTGATGATGTGGATGGTGACTCATGCTGTCTGGGTGATTACGAGGATACCACTAGGTGCTGACTGGGCATGAGGTGGATGATGAATGATTGGTCAAAATATTAATTAATTAATTAATTTTCTAGGGGCTCGAATTCTCAAGTCTTTATAGTCTTCTCTTTTCTTACATAAAGTGTATACTACAATTTGTATTATATATCATAAAGACTCCAATATATCAATACATGTGGGATATCAATTTTAAAGAAAAAGTCAAAATTTTCAAAAGAAAAGGTGAAATAAGATCAAGGGCTAGGATTGTTCCACAAAATTAATCAACGGTGGCTGAGCCTTCGACTTTTCGAGCTGATATCTTGAGCTCCGGACCTCCGTTTGCAACAAACTTTATACTGTTGGAAATGTATTTCGATGAAGAAGATTATGGAAAAGGTATTGAGAGCTGAAAATTTCTAAAAGTTTCTAAAAAATTAAAATATCATTCAATAACATTTTTATGCTTTGCTGATAAATTTGTTCAATACCTCAACTTCATGACATCATATCTTGAGATCCAGTAGTCGGATTTGGACAAAATTTATATCGTTGGAAATATAAGATGATAGATATCACATAAAAATTGGTTTAAATGGATGAAAGGTTGTATATCCTAATTGAAACACAGTCCCCCATTAAAAAAACAATTAATTAAATTTTTGAAAATAAAAATTTATTTGGAAAACTTTTATTAAGATAGAAAGGGACCCATTTGAAAGATGTGGATGTTAATGATATAAGTTCATTAATGAGGACTTAATGAGGAATTAATTCAAGTGAATACTTCAAGAAATATTGTACGGGAAATTCAAGAAAGGAAAAACCCTAACTACTCAAGTAGTTAAAAAAACTCATTTTAAAAGGAGAAGAAGGGCTTCATCAAGGGTTCCAGAATCAAAATTGTCAAAGGGGAAAGGAAGAAGATCATAGGAAGAATAAATTACAACCATGAATACACAACCAAGATTCTGATAAAAGAAAATAGATCTCCATCTTCTCCACTCTTTCTCTTCTTCTACACCATTTCTCACAGCTTTATGCTTGAATCTTTGAGTTGGGCACAAGGTTAAGTTCTTGAGTGTTCTTCTTGTATTCTTCAAAAATATTTTTCTTGTATGATCATGGAGTATTTACAACCATATACATGACTTCCAAATGTTTTGTAATGAAGAACAATTTTCATGAATAAACTACACAAAGAATTGCTTCAGGGTTGATTTTGATTGTATTTTGTAACTTTGAGTCTTAAGTATGAGGTATTTGAGTTTGACCTATAAATTTCTCTTTTTTGTCTTGATAGTAATACTCTTTTAAAATTATTTGAGATGATCAAATCATTCTCTCCTATTTCTCGTGAAGAAGACATGGATGCATTTATATATGATTAAGAAGATTGTGTATGTGATGCCGATCACAATGAAATTTTGATGTTGAAGCCCTCCAATTATTATTTTTTATTGTAAAGAGATTTCTTGCCGCATATAAAGATCAAATAAGGTTATTGAAGAACCATTTTATTTCATAATTTCAAGTAATAAAGATCTATGGTTTGCTTCCTTAGCATTCTTTTGATCCAAGATATGACAGATATATCTTTTATCCAAAGAGGAGTACCACCTCTCTGAAAACACAGGGGGATTCATATCCTTGTGAGGTTTCCATTTTGGTCATGATGGATTCAAGCATCAAAATTTTTGGTGACTCCACTAGGGAGACATTTATTTTCAAGATATTTGAGGCCTTTCTTTAGATCAGATTGAAGAACCAGAATCTCCATGGCTCAAAGTTTCAAAAAGAAGATTCAGGAAAATTGTTGCTTGTTTTAAATGCAAGGGATTTATAAAGGATTATTGAAATATGTTGCACCTTTTTTATAATTTAAAAAATACCCAAGAAACACTGAATATTCAGGAGAATGAAATCCCTGGAAACTCCATTGGAAAGACTCAAAATGAAGAATTTCATTCATGTCATGATGCTCCTTTAAATTCTTCATCAGGCCCATCAATGGATTTACAAAACTCAACAAAAGGGAGAAATACCCAAAGAAGGAAGTGATTTCATACAACCCCTTTAAATTTACCAGAAGTAGATTTTCAAATGCCTGATGTTTCTATTGAAAATTTTTCTACATTCTTTGGGGATACTTCAAAAGATGTAGAGCAACACTTGTTTATTTTCAAAAATATATGTCATGATTTCAACCTCACTGAAGATAATGTTACATATAGATTATTTTCACAAACTTTGCGAGGGGACGCTCTTGAATGGTATAACTCATCAATGCCTAACTCCATTACCAGCTGAGATGTGTTAGAAAATTCATTTACATAAAATTTCATTTTGTTTACTCCCCAATGCCCATTCTGTTGAGCGATGCATGTGTCTCTCTCCTCATTAATTGGAGCAAATAGTATGGAGCAATTGCCCAACGATTTCTCTCCTCATACAGGCATTGCATTGTTATTCCTTGTTCCTTGCTCCCACTTCGCCCAACATTTTGACTAATGTCTCTGCGTTTCCATTGGGTGATTTCTTATCATCCCTTTCTCCTCTGCGAAGCTGAGGGGTGTGCAGGTCATAACCACATGGATTTTTCCTTTCCTCTCTGTGTTATTTCCAACCATAAACCCTCTGCGATGGGTCTTGTTCCACAGAAGTTTTGGGAGCCTTAAGTTGCCCAAGCTTGTAAATATTATTATGTAGTCCACAGGTTAAGTACTATATATAGTTGCAGCTCTATCCATGGTGGATTCCTTGATGGCATGTAGAAAACAATCCCAAAAAATGAGTGGTTAGATTCTGTGTATTTCCTTTGATTTTTGTGGTATTTAATTTTTTGTACGATTTGGGGCTGCAACATTATCTCGCCTTCTTGAGCAACTCTGCATTCATTTACTGTTCCTTCTTCCAGGCTTATCCATTCCTGGAGCTATTCGTTGTCTGTATTTCAATTTCATTTTCCTTTCTGAATTATTGTTTCAATGTTCGGATCAAGGGCTAGATCGAGAGCCGTATCAGGTGCTGGATCCAGGACTAGATGGAGTGCCGGATTAGGAGGTGCACCATTTTAATGACAAAATTGTGTTGCACAATTGTTGTTCGTGTCTCTGTCCTTAACGCCTTGTGTAGAGTTGGGTTGGAAAAATCTAGTGAACTTGACCCTTGTGAGCCCTTTCTCCTTTGCGTTTTTAAAAGTTGATTTATATATCTATTTCCTATGCTCTGTAAAGTTTTGAAGATATTATCTGTCTTAAGGAAATCTATATTTGTTTCTTACTTTTGTTGAGAACTTGATTTTTATATTCGTTCTACGGTTAGGGAGATTTATGTTTATTTATTAACTGGAAACCACTCGTGGTGCAAGATTGAACTTGCAACTTGATGTGAATTTTAATTTCTCCCTATATCCATTTCCTTCCTGGCAATTTTATTCCCTTGATTATCTCTGAGTTGACAATTACATTCCCCTAGCTTTCTTCTTCAAAATTTTTCCGAGTTTCATGAATAACTCTGTGGTTGGGTGTAACCCGCCAGGGTTTAACTCGGTGTTTCTTTGAAAATTGGACATTGACCCTTCCGTCCTCGTTTGACAGTTTTATCCAACAATTACCTTCCGCGTTGGCAACTTATATCTCTATGTGTTGATTGTCAAACCTATGTGTTGGAATCCCATAATCGTTTGAGTATTCGATGTCGGTCAAGTATCTTTCCGTTTTTCTTGTTGTTGAGTAACGTTCAATCTGGAGGAATTAATGGAAAATTATGTATGTACTACACCTTAGGAATTCCCTTTTATGCTAGATGGAACTTCTTAAAACCATTTTAAATTCTACAAGAATCTCGTGGTATGTTCATCAGAGTCACTTCGTTGGCACTCCTTGAGGTCTTGTTGTTAGCCTCAAACACTTGGATTGATGTCCCCTTATCTTTAACCTCTTCCTTTTCGGCTACAACTCATACCCACACCGATTTCTTTCTACATGTATTCTTTTATTTCAATTTTTTTCGTTATCAAAATTAGCTTTGTAACATGGTCCAGATGGAGGACCGAATGAAGGTCCGAATGGAGGACCGGATGAAGGTTCGGATTGAAGACCGGATTAAGGTTCGGTTGAAAACTAAATTGTTTTTGCACAGGTTCAGGGGTTGAAATAAATTTCAGAACTCTTCCTTTGGATTCTAACTCAGAATGTAACTTAACATCTAATTATCTATTAAATGTTATAACCGATTGGTCATTTATAATTCTTTTAATGAATTTGAGAAAAGTAAATGCACTCTTAATTATGGAAGAATAAGTTAAGGTATTCCTTGAAATTTCTTTAATGGATATGTAAGCTGTCAAATTTTTATTTATTGCCCTTGCTGATTTTCTTAGTTTTATAAAATGGGTACATGATGAAGGGTAGCATGTTAAATTATGGTATTGTTTAAGAATGGATGATCTCCTTTTAATTCTTAGTTGGATACGCAAAGTAACATGATGTCCTTACATGACGGGTGATGATTGATCTTCTTATGGACCCATTAGACATGAGTTTATCTTAGACTCGTTGATTGTAATTACACTTATGATTCCTAATTTTTATATAGAATTGCCTTATACGAATTTCACTTAATCATTACTTGAAGGATGGATTGAGTAGATTAGATTAGACCCGAAACTATGATGAATTATATTGATGTTAACTGATGATTTTCCTTATGAGACGAATTGAGCGATTTATGGTTTATGCTGTGATGCTTCATTATTAAAGAATGCATTGGTTATGGGTTGTTGTTTATTGTGTTAATGCGTTGATATATGTATCGTTATTCACTGCAATGTTGTGCCAGCTTATGTCGTACAGGTTGTTAATGTGTTAATATTGGTCATTACTATGTCGGATGATGTGCCAATGTTGTCATTATTAATTGTAATGTATATTTCCTAATGCAACAAAAAAAAATTGGTTGTCATAATAGAGGGCCGTTACAGACAACAACAACAAAGATCAACAAGAGAACATAAGCAAATTTCAGCAACAAGTTTAAAGTAAAAAGATATACCATTTAGAGGATAGACTGGACATAGATATTGAGGAATTGAAGATGCTGATGGTGAAGATGTCTCATAAAAGACATGTAGAGGTAAATAATATCTACATCAACAGAGCAAAAGGAGAATTGCAGACAACAATGATGCAACATGACAACAAGGAAAGTAATTTGCAATATAAAGTTTGGGATCCAGGAGGATTTCAACAGATGGAACTCATGATCAAGAGATCATGAAATTTTTTATTCTTTGGGATTCTGATACAGGAGCATACTGCTTCCAAAACCTTGTACATTTGGTAGAAACCTAGGGTGTCTTTCATTTTCTAGGAAGTTGGTTTCCTAAGTGTGTTTTATTGTAATTTCCTAAGTTTAATAAAAATTCTAGATAGTTTGAAAGTGAGGATTGGATTGTAAATGTTCTCAAATGTATGAGAACATGAGAGGGATTGAGAAATGAGAGAGATCTAGGGTCAGTTAGATCTCATAGGGATTTGTGAATCCTAAAGATAGGAGTTGAGTGAGAGGTTTGTTAATCTGAGAGGATCCCGAGGGCTTTGTTGAGAAATTAATGGATTTGAAACAAATTCCAGTTTTAGTATATTTTGTATAAAGATTGTAAGCATTGAAGGCAAAAGGAGGTGGCCAAACAAATGTAGATTAGGCCAAATAGAGTGGTGGCCAATTAAGTGGAAATTAAGCCAGGAAGATGAAGGTGGCCATCCGTAATGATATCAGGCCAAGAGATGCGAAATAAACCTATCGAATGTAATTTAGATCTGAGAAGGCATTGAAGCCTTATGTAAATTCATGTACAATAATTGAAGAAAATGACACTTTATTTCAAGTGTTTCCCTAGAAATATTTGTTCGTTGTGTGTGAGGAATCTCTATTACTTTGACTGTTAGGTCTCTATGGAATTAGGTATTGACAGTCTCTGCACTATATGTGTAATTGATGCTTGCAGACCTTAGGTTTTGTTGCAGGTACAAGTTATCAAGATCGAGAGAGATAATGACTGCAATACAATGTATAGGAAAACACACAAAGGATCCATGGCTAGAAGGAGTGTGAAATTATTGAGACCTTTGAAAGGTCGAAAGTAAAGCTCAGGAGGGAGTCACACCTTGTGGTAGTGTTATCGAGATTAAAATCTCTGCAGAACTATACACTAAGGAGTTGTTACAGTTGGAAGGAAATTTTAATCGTTGATCATCGGGTGATATCAACGATCCCCATTATTTGAAAGAATTGAATTGAAGCCCAAAAGAATTGATGAGGAGTGATCTCGGTCATTGATCACTACATGATCAAAGATTCATATCGTCTTACAACGGGGATGCACATGAGGCCTTGACTTGGAGAAGATTCAATATGGACCGTTAGATCATGGGCCAATGCAGAGGAGGATAGTCAGATGGGAAGAAGTTTTGGACCGTTAGATCGGGAGCCAAGTGAGCAAGAACCATCGGATTTCATTGCGAAGTAAGGAGAAACCCCAACTGTTCATCCAATCCTTGATTAAGTCCAAATGTGGATTTAGATTAGAGAAAATTACATGAAGAAGAAATTGGATCATCGATCTGAAATCATGATCGAGATATAGGAGTAACTCTGCATTGGAAGTTGCATGAACTTTAAGTCTATGGGGAAAGCCCGTTATTAATCTAGACCGTCCATTGGATTGGAGACATGTTGCTCCAGAATTAACTCGCACAATGAGGAAGCTGGTAACGTGTTATCATGTTGGAACACACAGACCATAGATCTCACTGGTTGATTAAGTCATAATCGTTGATCGACCTGAGTAAGTAAGTTATAAGCTAGCACCCTTTGGAGCAGTGCTTGGTCATGGGTTCGGGTTGTATGGTAGAGAGGCCATGTATTAGAGACCTGGAGCTAAAATCTAGTTATCACCCTTCGTTCAAACTCATGGTCACAATCATCGATCACACAAAAGAAGAAAGGGTTAGTGCGTCATGTTTAGGTGCTTAAGGACTAGTGAATTAAAAAGAGGCAGAATTAAGAAATCAAAGATCATAGACAGATCCTTGAACACCCCATCGTGGGTTTAATGAGCAACCTGGATAAGTAAAGGTTGCTTAATTGTGGGTGAATCTTGGGATAGGATATCAAAACAACCCAAAGGGTGCTAACCTAACTAGTAATTACTTTATATTTATATATATATATTTATATATATATATATATATATATATATATATATATAAAATTTTTCATACTAGTTAAAAAATACTAAATGAATATATGAATTATAAATCCATTTTGTATGTTAAATGGACTTAAATTCTACCGTGGTTAATCTCGATCATACAAGCTCTCAAAATTACAAAGATACAAAATTTTGGCTTGGATGAAAAAATTGGAGGAAAATCAAGTAAATCTAAAAGTGTTTTATAATAAATAACCATAAAATTAAGTGAAATACACCTTATTCATTCCTCTTTTTAGAAGGTGGGATTCTACCTATAAGAGTAAGACAATAATCAAGTACTTAACGTACACACATGCTAATTAACATGAAGAAAGAAAGGATTTATATCACTGCTTCAAATATTCCTAAATGTCACTCAACACTCAAAAGAGGCTGGACTATAGATATAGCTTCATAGTTAAACCATTGAGGTATTATAGAGTAGGACAAACTCCAAGATATCAACATGTTAAAATCACTATCAAAATTAAGTTTAAAGATAAAAGTATGGAGTGATAAGAAAACTAAAAAAGTTGAATTACTACAAAGAAATAATTAACCCCACATTAGAATATCAAAACTATCTTGATATTGTTTCCAACTCAAAAAAGAAAATAACGAATTGTTAAACAAGACTTAAAACATTTTTCAATTACCTATCAATCCATAATAACCCAAGAGAACAATAAAATTTATTTCCAAATTATTCTATCATAAAAAAATATAATAAATCAAATATTTAATTTAATTTTATAAATTCAATAAAACAAAATTAATTTAGATTAATACTATAATAGTATTCTTCTTTATGATCATTTATATCCTTCATATCTTTCGAAAGCTAATTAAAAACAAATTAAAATATTAGTTATGAAACAAATTATATAATTTATATTCTTCACATGCTAATTAAAAACAATTAGAATATTAATTATGAAAAAAATTATATAATGTAAAAATTATATTATACATCATTAACAACATACATCTTTTGTTACACATTACATAAATGTGTATACTTCTATATCATCTTTTGTTATACATGCATTGCTTGAAATGCATACTTTTCTAAATTTGCTTATTTTTTACATGAAATGAATATTTTGCAACACAAAAGAAAAAATCAACAATGAAGATGAAATAAAGAAAAATCAACAATGAAGATGAAATTAAGAAAAATCAACAATGAATATGAAATTGGAAGGCTCAATCCATATTTCCATATTTTAATTTTACATAGTCCAACAAGTTTATTGTCTTTTCATTTTTATTAATGATAGAAAAAACAATCTAAATAATTAATGGAAAATTGCACTTTCACAATTTTGATATTGGAGATGGCTTTCTAAGCCCCCAAACCCTGCAGAGGGAGTAATCCCCCTTTGCACTCTCCCGCGTGGAGGAGTGTACATTCTTCCGGGGTGTAAAGTCTTCATGGGGTATAAACATGACTGAAAACAAAGACCTCTGAATTAGGAAGATAATTAGGCCCCACAACCAACAAAGCTATCATAGATTTATGTTAATTTTGAATCTATCAAATACCAAGACTAATCAAATCCATTAAGAGGAATCAAATTTGTTGAGAGACAGATTTTTTTGAAGGAGAAAAACTTGAGAAAGGTTTACACCTCAATGAATTAGATCCCCATCATCAATGAATCTACACTAGTTCTAGTTGCAACTATTTTTAATCAAAAAATAAAATAAATCTGAGACTCAACAAAACTTAAAAAAATTTACATTATTAAAAAGATGATTAATTTTAAAGTAATGATATCAATTAAGGAAGATTGTGAATAATAACAAAGTGATATGATGAAGATATTGAATAATATATATAAACATAATAATTGATTTCAATTTGTCTTTTTCATCTTTTTTATTAGCTACTTTCCCATCTTTATTATATTACTCATACAAAAATTGAAGTTGAAATAAAAATGAAACATGTTGCTATTTCTTTTCAATATTAATAATTGTCTTTTTAATGTCAATCCATGTGACTTATGAATTTTTAATCCCAAGCAAATCTCTATGAAATTTGCCTAGATTTCCCTCTTTCAATCAATATAATAGGGACAACTTGAAGGAGTTAATCCCATGGAATCCCACATGACTAACTAGATTTATTTGGGATGAAGATAAAATTAGCCATGCCTTTATGAAATAAAGCACAATTGGACATATTCTAATAAAACCTTTACGAAATAAAGCACAATTGTAGATATTCTTGCTTCATTATGGTAGTGAGGACATCATTAAATATGAGACGTAAGTAACCCCACATGAGTAACTAGATTTACTTGGGATGAAGATGAAATCAGCCATAATTAATAAAGCTTTTATAAAATAAAGCACAATTTAAAGTACAATTGGAGATATTCTTATTGTAGTGCTTCATTATGGTAGTGAGGACATTATTAAATATGAGACGTAAGTAATCCCATATGAGTGGCGACAAACACATTTTGGAGAGCACTAATGTAGGAGGGCTTATGGCATCGAGTTTAAAGGATAAATACTTCCCCTATGTTTCAGTTGCTCGATGGCTGCGCACGATAATCGTAATGGATGTTAAAGGGTATCAGATCTGGAAACATCTATTAAAATATTTACACATCCTCCTATATTGGTTAGCTTGGAGGCCGGGGACAAGTCATTCAATTTTATTGGGCAAAGACCGCATACTGGGTTTGGGGGATGGGGCTGTTTTGTCTGAAGAGATGATCTTAGCTCTTAACAGGAAAGGAATTTATTATTTATACCAGGCCCAATGTGAACCCCAAGTGGGGATGATTGGCACAAATTGACATTCAAGCGACGATCTGGATTTAGAGGGATGTCTTGCTTTGGAATGGCAACTATTTTGCCGTGCTCTCATTAACTCTGGTGTCCAATTAATGGAGAAAACAAATGAGCTTATCTGGATGGGGGGAGATGCGTCGGGCCAAATATCTGTTAAAAATGTCTTTGTGGCCACGGAAAAAAGAAATGGAACTTTGTGATTGGAGGCTGGAGGAAAGCGATGTGGTCTTGGGTATGTCCATTAAAAATAAAACTATTTGTTATCCACAATTTTAGTCATCGTGATGATATTATGATGATGTCATAATGATGGAAAATCAAGCTCTTCAATAAGAATACTTTCCTGAGAAAAGTTGCACTTGTCTGCTTCCAGAAATTATATTTTTCAAGAAGTTCGCAGGCTACCTATATACTTGCCTGCGAGAATGCCTGATTCTCGTAGGCTGCATTAATCTGGGATGTGAATAGTTCGCACTGTAACAAAGGCCAGGGTGTGAACATCTTCTTAAAGAGGAAAAAGATGAAGTTCTCGAGCCTTCTAGAAGAGAATCTTCGAGAAGAATGAGTTGGATAACGAATGGATGTTCAAGTGCTGGCATTCCAGATATCTTGGGATCATTTTCTATCCAAGTAACTAAATTATCTTCTCCTATATATTGAGGAGATTACTCATTGGAAAGGTTAGAAGCAAGCTAGCAAGAGATTGATTGGAGAATTGTTGAAAGCCTGTATGAAGGACTGATGCTACAACAGCAAGAGATTACAGCAAGGTCATCACAAGTGGTTGATTTTCTTCATGCATGAGCAAGTATGTGTGTCAGAACTAGGAGCCATCGAAAGGAGACCTACGACATCAAGGCTCGGGTTGTAAGTTTCACTTTCAATTAATTCAATACAGTAATATGTCCCTTTCCCATAAAAATGATGTCACTTTATTACATGATTCCTTGATCATATGTATAGACTAGCTATTGAATATATTAATTTGCCTTTACTTCGATTGGTTTGGACTGTTGTGATTTGAACGGTGCAAGAGCATTGGAGCAAAGCTTGGAACAATAGAGACCTAAGGAAAGCGTTCACAAGGTATGTCCATAATCCTTATCTCTTAGTTCATTCAATAGGCTAGATCTAGGGAAAGTGTATTATTCTGTCCTGTTTTGTTCTAGATGTAGGTGGATCTAGGGAGATCGGTTCGTGTCCGCACTTACGGATTAATCCTGAAACACTATTTACGTGGTTAATTGTTGAGAATAAAATTCTCACCTGGGATATCCTACAACACAGAGGTTTTTTTGGCCCGAGTTATTGTCAATTATGTAAAAAGAGCAAGGAGACATCATACCATTTGTTTGTGGAGTGTTCTTTCGCCCTTGCGGTCTGGAATAAGATAACATCATCCTTAAATCTCTTGGGTAGGTGGACTGACAATACATTATCAGAGTGTTTTAAATTCTGGAAAGAACAAAACTTATCCTATCCATGCTTGCTAGCTGTCATTTTTTGGTTTATCTGGAAGGAAAGGAATTTGGCCATTTTTGAAGATAACATTCC
Organism: Picea engelmannii; assembly: GCA_009831015.1. Taxonomy (NCBI): domain Eukaryota; kingdom Viridiplantae; phylum Streptophyta; class Pinopsida; order Pinales; family Pinaceae; genus Picea; species Picea engelmannii. Next base: position 21,932 of record ML829163.1, on the reverse strand, counting down.
CAATTTGCAGAAGGTGGCTTTTCTTTCAATATCCACCACCATGGGGGATTGTAACACAAAAACGAAAGTTTCTTGCTGTAGAAACCTACCCATTACTCTTGCTGTGGGTGGCGTTGTTGGTTGGTTTGATGGGGATGCACATTCTTTGGGCCATAATTGTGGAGCTGGTGGGATAATTAGGATCAATGAGCACATAAGTTACAAGTGGTTCTTCAACTGTGGGCCTGGAGCAAATACAAAAGCGGAGTTCTTGGGAGCTTGGGCCCTTCTCACACTGGCATCTCGCCTTTCAAGTCTGGAGATCCATGTTCAGGGAGACTAAAAAATTATCATTGAATGGTTGAAGGGTAAGGGACGTCTACAGGTGGTTGCCCTGGAATGCTGGAAGGACAGTCTCAGTGAGATTACCAAGCATTTTCAGAAAATCTCATTTGCTCATGTATACAAAGAAGAAAACAAAGTTGCGGACATTCTATCAAAACAAGCGCTCTTACAAGCTCCAGGGAAGATTGTCTATTTTCTGTGTGAAGAGGAACATGAGGGTCCTCATCAGTTTTTAGACCTTTATTAGTTTGTCTGCTATTGGTATATATTATGTGTTTTGTGGAAAGTTAGAGGACCTCTAAGTGTCTTCTGGCTAGGGTATGACTGGTGCATCTTTTTTGTTTCTTTTGTCGATTGAGGAAGCTGGATATAGCTTATTGGTAGTTGGAACTATGTATCTGCCTAAAATATTGTTGATTTGTTTTGGTTCAGTAATGGGGAAGGTATTGTCTGATTGTATTTGAAACTCATGTTTTTGTTGATTACTTGTAAAAGAACAGTTTATATTTAATATAAATATAAAGGGTAGTTTTATGTGGAAAAGAAACTAGATTTACTTGGAATGAAGATAAAATTAATCATAATTAATAAATCTTTTATGAAATAAAGCACAATGGGAGATATTCTTATTGTAGTGCTTGATTATGGTAGTGGGGACATTATTAAATATGATAAGTAAGTAAATCTTTTATAATTAATTTAATGCATAGTATTTTATGTAGTGTAAATACTATTTACATGTATTTGAATGTAACTTTTTAATAGTTTATTCAAGCTAAACAAAGAGACCTAGTCATAGTCATTGTTTTAAAATTATGTTTCATTTGTTATTTTCACAATAAATTTAAAAATTGAGTTTTAGTTGTTGAAAAAAAAAGAAATTAAAAAGAAAGACATTATATATTTTTTTCCTTTTAAAATCAATAAACCAAATTGTATATTGCTAAAATAATGTATTTTATCAATTTTCATTATATATTTTGGAAATCACTCTAAAAAAATAAAATAATCATTATATAAAAAAAATATGATTATTACATATAGGAAAAAAAAGTTTATATGGATTTATGTATATATTATGTATGGGTTGATGTATATATAATTTTTTTCTTTATTAATTTTTAAAATATTACATCTTAGATTTATGTAGTTTATATGGATTTATGTATATATTATGTATGGGTTGATGTATATATAATTTTTTTCTTTATTAATTTTTAAAATATTACATCTTAGATTTATGTAGTTTTTTTGATAAGAGGATAAATTGCAATTTTATATATGGAATTAAGGTTAAATTTGAAAGTACATGTTTCCACTATTTTTTGGTCTTAAAGTAAGATTTAAAATTGTTTCTCATTAACTAAAAGATAGATCTTGTGACAAAGTAAGGTAAGGAAACAATGGTCCAAGACTAAGAAGCATCTAGCAAAGTGAAAGTTTACTCCCTTTTAAACTATTAACTGATCTTTTCAAGTGGAATATTTTTTTTTAAATAACCATAATGAGTTCACCTGCATTCTCAGATAATAGTCATTAATAACTATCTACAATGCTGACCTTTTTTTTTGATTTACAATAAAAATCCATTTTTACAGATATACAACACTTAATTATTACAATCCCTGTGCTTCTTAACCCAGTATAACTGGAACCTTGGATCACCAAGATATCCACACAGACAAGATAATCATTTCTAAGTATTTTAAACCTACAAAAAATATAAAAACTTTTGTTGACTCTGGAATAATCAGCCGACTCTGTAAGGGAGCAGATTGCCACTTCTGCCAGATGCCTTTGAGACCGAGACCTCAAACTCCGAAGAAAAATAGCTCTTAACCAATCAAAAACAGTTTAACCTCATACTCCAAAAAGCAAGCAATGCAGATTTACAAAGTCAATCACTAACGCAAACTGAATTATAAATTATAATAGAATTAAAAAAAACTTAATTTTAAACATGAAATACACAATTTGTTTTTTCATCCGAACTGTAAAAAAAACTATAGAAAACCCTTTGAACACAAATATTTAAAATGAAAATTAATTCTGAGAGTATATCCGTCCGTCCTTCGAGCAGGCAGTGATTAGATCTTGCAATTTAATTGCTTTTGGCGAGAGCACTGTGGATCACGTCATAGCAATCCCCATAATAATGGCAGAACGAGCTCACTCATACTCTCCCAAATATGGCTGCTGCCAATAATATGAAACCGTTAGGCGTGGTCTGGATAAGAGTGTCTGGATGGTGGAGGATATGGCCACATTTGGCTGGATGCAATGCATATGGAGTGGCGTTTAAGATTGCTGATCCTCACTATGGGTTGGCAATGACCAATATATTCAGTTCATGGCATATTTTACATTCTCTTGGAGTGCGGAGGAATCCAGCCAACTTGCAGGATACTTTATTATATATCAGGCGACGATATCAGAGATTTTTTTTGTTTGTTCGCTACCAGTATTCTGTTAGCGATAACACACACGTTGTTTGGCTGTTGCATTCATGTCTCTGGGAATTCGTTGATTTTGTCCTCCATGGGCGAGCTACTTTGTTGGATGATTGAAACTGGATCCTGTCTTATCTAAGGTCACTGTAGTTTTTCTTTCTCTAGATGTTGGGCAACCTAGACTGGCTTCTTCATCACCGGCTTTGCAAGAAATGAGTTGATTAGTTGGAAAGAAACTTGAGATGAATTTTGAATATTGTGTTACCACAATAAGTTTATATATATATATATATATATATATATATATATATAAACAAACTATACTAGTGTTTTGGCCTCCAACAACCCCTATATATA
>ML829163.1:7892-18701 GCA_009831015.1 Picea engelmannii | reverse complement strand
TCAGTAACAAAGATTAATATTTCAGGGTGGTTGGGAGGTGCTAGGGAGGATTGTTGTCCTCAGAAGTTCAAGTGGGTGCTTGGACACAGGGAGTTGGTGCTTCCTTCTAGTTGGTGCTAGAGAAACCAGGGAGTTGGTGCTTACTTCTAGTGGGTGCTAGAGAAAACAGAGAGTTGGTGCTCTCAGCAAGTTGCATCTTGCAAAACAGAGGTTGTAGCCTCATTATGAGTTGGTTCTCATATGTATGAAAATGTAAAGAATGTAACTATTACTTATCATATAAAGAAAAGGAGGTTTTTACCCTGTATGGGTTTCCTCAGGAAAATATCTGTCTCTGCGTTTCTCATATGCGTGACTGATGTTGTATATGCCATTTTTTATCCCCCTGCATTATTGTGATCATCATTTAGTGTCTCAGCAAAGAGTTTAAAAGAAGCATAATTGTTTAAGCACGGTAACAACTGATTCACCCCCCCCCCTCTCAGTTGACTAACAAAATTGTGGCGCCGCGTGGAAGAGTATTGTGCGCACGCTGAATTTAGCATTGCACGGTGAGCACACACATAGTAATGTGCACGTGGAGTGCGCAGCATTGCAAAACACAGAGGAGTTGGTTGGTGCGTTCATAGTATGAGTATAAGTTATCTCGTGATAGTGTAGTCAATGGTGTGCGCAGATTATTGTGCAGGGTGAGGCATATTGAACTTCGGCATGGTGCAATGCATAGGGAGAAATACATGTGGAATATCAGTCGCGATACCAAAATTGTGCCCAATGGATATTGGCGCACAACGCAAAAGTAGTGCGTGCAAGCTATTGGCATGACGGAGAAGAAATGCATAGGGGATATAGGTGCGCGGAAGCAAGATTTACCTTGTAGTGTTGTTGTGCACGATAAATATGGGTGTACAGGTTGAATTTTTGTGCACGTGAAGTTGTTTGGAAGGCAATGAGTCTGAGTTAATAGAAAATTTACATAATATTATAGGAAAAAGAAACACACAACCGCATCAGAGCATTATTTAAAATAAATTCAGAGTTGGTTGTGAAGAAATAAATATAATCTAAATTGTTAAGCCAAGAGAATTTCAGGGAAGAATTTCGAGCTTTATATTCCTCCGATTCAGATAGATGGAAGTGAAATATAAGCTTACAAGAAAAGCATATTATGAAAGAAAACAAGACTCATAACACCACCAGTTAGAATCTTGTAATAAACAGTCCAAAGTCAGCTTATGCATTTATATGATCGTATTAATCCCAAAATTACAAAAAAAAGGGAATGATAACAGTTATCATATTGTAAAAGGATCGTTTAAGAACAGGCTTATCATCTCTGGAGTCCCTTACCTCTGCTACCCCCATGTTCCAAAATTCGTTGAAATACACCTAATGTTAGTTGAGGACTCATTTCATCTTAGTGATCTCCTCCTTTAAAGAATCCAACCAGATCGGTTGATTCTCTCCAACACTTTCGGTCGTTTCAGTTGTGGATTCCTTTTTCTGCCACTTTCTCCTTTTCTTCTTAGCAGCTAGCATGTTGATGACTAAATCCTTCATAACAGGATTCATCTGGCTTCCAATGTAGAGTCAGTGGCAGGTTTTGTGCGAAACTTAGTCGCTAGTATATGTGTGACTACCCTTTCCTCCTTATTCGCAGGAAAGTCTAGCATGTTACCCGAATAACTAGTCTCACTGGATTTATCCTTCTCCATGTACCTTAGTTTGTGGATACCAAAATGATTTTACAGAGAGCAGAAAGTCGATCAATTTTTATGTTTCTTCATTTATGGATAAATTGATGTCTCCATACTTGAGGATTGGTAGTTATAGAATCCCAATTATGAAGCACAGACACACTATGTACAAGTGCATTGGGTTTCCATGCTCGGCTAATCCATTTCAAATGATTAGCTTTTGAGTTCGTTATGTGGCGGCGTTCAGCTAACGTCATACAGTTGTGAAGTACCAAACGAGTGAAACGGGTTGATCTGACTAGCCATCGCCCATTCCATGAGTGGTAGTTTGACATTTTGAAACACGTGATACCATGTCTTGGCGAAAGTGGTTTCAGCAAACCGCCTTTCTGCCCAGATGTATCTCTGAAGGCACCGCACGTCTATGTTCTCAAGACTTGAGTCTTATCTATAATTTTCATGGTGATAACACAAGGAAATTAGGAGAGATAATTCTGATGTATATATGGAACCAAAATGGTTCATATTTTTCATGAATTGTTGAATTATTAATCTGATAAGTTTCGATGGCTACACGTTTTGTAGAATTAACAACAACTAGATCATATCAGATCAGTGCAGATTCCATAGGAATGGAAGAGGCACAGGAGAATTACAGTCAGCCAGATAAGAGCATAAGGATGGATGTCCATTTGGGCATTGAAGGAACAAACTCCAATGGACATGGATAAGAAAGGAATGAAAACATGAATATGGCAAAGACCATTAAAAATTTGCAGAAGGATGTACAAAGCCATAAGGTTGATAATGAAAGGATTATGAGAGCCAAGGAGCAGTAGGATGACTTCAACAAGAAGTTATTGGAGAGCTTGAACAGAATAGAAAATAAATTGGTTAAGGAGAGTGGCTCAAGAAAATCTAGAAGTCACAAGCCTTCGGATGACAAAAGAAAAGCAAGAAGTGTTAGCAGACACCACCATCAGTCCCAAAGGCATTCTAATAAGAGAATAGGCAGAAGCTCAAGTCCATCTCCTGTCAGAAGGCATAAGAGGCCTGGAGTGAATGAGCTATGAGGAGAAATGAACAAAATAAAACCTCCTACATTTGATGGTGAGCACAAGAAGGATGAAGATGCAGAAACATGGTTGTTGGGCATGAGAAAGTATTTTCAATTGCATAATTATTCTTCTCATGCAGAGGGTAGAATTTTTATTTATCAACTCAAGGGAAAGGATTCCATGTGGTGGGATCAACTTGTGTAGCTGCAGCACATTAAAGAGAAAAGTGTTACTTGGAGGGAATTCAAGAAGTATTTCGAGAAGAAATACTTGACTAAGAGATACTACGACAAGAAAATAAAAGATTTCTTTGAACTCAAGCTTAGAAGTATGACAATAGATGAATATGAGAGAAGGTTTCTAAAACTACTGAAGTATGTCCCATTCATCAAGGATGAGACAGTCAAAATTCAAAGGTATTTGAGTGGATTTCCATCATTCATCAATGACAAAATACAATATGTTCATCCCAAGACATTGGAAGAGACCATAAGGCGAGCTAAATGCCTATATGATCAGCAGAAAGCAAGGCTTGCTTTACAATAGGCTTGGGAAGACAAAAATAAATTCAAGATGGATCAGAGGAAGAAGGGAGTTAAGCCACCATTCTTCAGAAATAATCCACAAGGACAGCAAACACCTAAAGAACCTAGAACGATTAACATAGGGAGTCAAGGGCCAAGACAGCCACTTATTCAATGTTGGGGTTGTAAAGGAGATCATAGGTTCAAATATTGTCCTCACGGGAGTGAAAAAGGAAGGGTTGTTCACAATGTACAGCAAGCTGAAACATTGGAGTACATGGGCAGATATGTGCCAAGGATCTATGCAGCCCTAGATAACAAGAAAGCAGAGTATCAGTCCCACATGATTGAAGTGGAAGGTATGATCAACAACCAAACCATTGCTATTTTAATGGATTCATGAGCTAGTCATAGTTATATAAACCCAAAGATGGTGGAAAGTTTGCATTTTCCAAGAATCAAGCATGGGAAATACTGGTTGGTGTAGCTAGCTACAAGAGCTAAAAGAAAATTTAATGAGGTGGTTAAGTCATGCCTCATGAACATGAATGGACTGAACACCAAGGTAGATTTGAACATTTTGCCTTTAGGTTCTTATGACTGTCTAATTGGGATGGATTGATTGGACCAGCATCATGCTCTCCTAGACCTTCATAACAAAGAATTCACTTGTTTGTATGAGGAAGGAAAACTAAGGAAAGTGCAAGGAATTCCCATAATAGTAACCATTAGAGAAATTTTAGCATTACAGCTGAATAAATGTTACAGAAAAGGATGTCAAATATTTGCAACTCCTATAGAAGAGACACCTAAAGATAAGGATCCAAATTTAGAAGATTATGCAGTCCTGGAAGAATTTGAATATGTTTTCAAGGAAGTACCAGGACTACCCCCAAAAAGAGACATTGATTTATCTATAAATCTAATGCCTGGAGCAGCGCCAGTATCAAAGAATCCTTACAGAATAAGTACACCAGAATTGAAGGAGTTGCAAATGCAGCTTGAAGAACTTATGAAGAAGGGGTATATATGCCCAAGTGTGTCACCTTGGGTTGCCCCAATCTTGTTTGTGAAGAAGAAAGATGGAACATTAAGATTGTGCATTAACTTCAGACAGTTGAATAAAGTGATTGTTAAGAACAAGTATCCTCTGCCAAGGATTGATGATCTCTTTGATCAATTGAAGGATGCAAGGATATTTTCAAAGATAGATCTCAGATCAGGATACCATCAGGTAAGGATTAAAGAAGAACATATCAGCAAGACCTCCTTCAAGACAAGTTATGGTCATTATGAGTTCACAGTGGTGCCATTTGGGTTGTCAAATGCACCAGTTGTTTTCATGTGCTTAATGAATGGTGTTTTCCGATAATATTTAGACAAATTTGTCATTGTCTTTTTGGATGACATTCTTGTATATTCTAAGTCAGAGGAAGAGCATGAACATCATTTCAGGATGGTGTTTCAAGTATTAAGGGAGCATCAGTTGTATGCCAAATTGAGCAAGTGCTCATTTTATCATAAACAAATTCATTATTTGGGGCATATCATTTCAAAGGATGGGATAGCAGTGGATCCTGAGAAGATAGAAGCCATTAGAGAATGGTCAACGTCGAAGAATGTGACTGAGGTAAGATCATTCATGGGTCTTGCAGGCTACTACAGAAGATTTATTGAAGGATTCTCAAAGATTGCACACCCAATCACTTCCTTGCAAAGAAAGGGACTAAAGTTTTAGTGGACACTCATTTACGAAAAGAGTTTCCAACACTTGAAACAATTATTGACAAGTGCTCCAATATTAAGGATTGCAGACCCAAATGAAGACTTCATTGTATGCACAGATGCATGTAATGAAGGACTTGGTGGAGTCCTCAGTCAAAATGGGTTTGTCATGTGTTATAAATTAAGGAAGTTGAAAAAGCATGAAATAAATTATGTCGCTCATGATTTGGAGTTGGCAGCCATAGTGCATTCGTTGAGGAAATGGAGACACTACCTCATGGGAAAAAGGTTCGAGATAAGAACAGACCACAATGGTCTAAAATATTTATTTGATCAGCCAAATCTAAATTTTAGGCAGAGCAGATGGTTAGAATTTCTAAGAAAATATGACTTTGATATAAAGCATATAAAGGGGAAAGAGAATAAAGTGGTTGATACACTCAGCAGGAGGGTACATGAACTACATGCTACAGCGATTAGCATGTATCAAACTAATATTAAAAGAAAAATTTTGGAAGCTGCAAATGTAGATTTGCAATACAGAGAATTGGTAGCAAAGCTACAGCAGGGTAAGATACCACAAAAGGTGGATAATTATAATTTGGGAATAGATGGAATAGTGTTTCACAAGAATAGAATTTTTGTTCCAAATGTCCAAGACTTGAAATGTATGATTTTTCATGAAATGCATAATGTTCTTTATGCAGGGCACCCTGGATATCAGAAAATCATGGCAGCGATCAAGAGCCATTATTTTTGGCCAGGTATGAAGAGAGAGATCATTGAATACATCACTAGATGTATGGAATGACAGAAAGTTAAAGCTGAGCATAGGCACCCAGCAGGGTTGCTGCAACCTTTGTCCATTCCTGAATGGAAGTGGGAAGTGGTGACAATGGATTTTATTATGGGATTGCCCAAAACAGGAAAGCTGCATGATTCGATCATGGTAGTGGTGGACAAGATTACAAAAGCTGCCCATTTTATTCCACTGAAAACTACTCACAAGGCAGCAGATGTTGCTGATAATTTCATGAAGGAAGTGGCAAGATTGCACAGAATTCCTAAAACAATTATGTTCGACAGAGACTCGAAATTCACCTCGAATTTATGGAAAGGAATATTCAAAGGATTCGGAACGAATCTGAAATTTAGTACAGCTTATCATCCTGAGTTTGATGGACAGACAAAGAGGGTGAACGGAGTGATAGAAGACATATTGAGAATGTATGTGATAGATAAACCATCGAAATGGGAAGACTACCTACACTTGGTAGAATTCGCTTACAACAATGGGTATCAGAAATCATTGAAGATGAGCCCATTTGAAGCACTTTACGGCAGAAAGTGCAATACTCTAGTGAGCTGGGATAATCTAGCAAATAGGACAGTAGTTGGGACAGAGTTGTTCAAGGAGATGGAGGACCAAATGATAAAAATTAAGCAGAATTTAAAAGTTGCCCAAGACAGGAAGAAAAGTTATGTCGATAAGAACAGAACCCACAGAGAGTTCAAAGTGGGTGATCATGTTTTCCTGAAGGTGAAAGCTAACAGGAGTTCCCTGAAGTTGGGAAGCTACGCCAAGTTGGAAACCAAATTTTGAGGGCCATTTGAAATCCTAGAGAGGATTGTCCCAGTTTCTTATATGATTGCATTTCCTGCATCTATGTCTGTTCATAATGTATTCCATGTATCATTGCTAAAGAAATATATACCTGATGCTAATCATGTTATTGATTGGAATGTGATTTAGGTGGAGTAAGAAGGCGCTTTTCAAGTGCATCTGGTGCACATTATGGACCGGAAAATCAAGCATCTTCGGAATCGAGCCATAGGGATTGTAAAGGTACAATGGACCTAGTAAGGTCCTGAGGATGCTACTTGGGAGCATGAGGATGCAATGCGGACAGAATACCCACATCTTTTTGAGGATTTATGAAAACTTGTTGTATACGGGTATATGATGCACTGAAGCCAGTGCATAAACAAGGGGAGGAGATTGTAATATCCCTTGGCCGAACCCAATTGTAAATGTAATGTAAGTGTACTTAAGCTGGTGAGCTATTTTGACATCATTTTTGTAATGCACCTTTCATGGCATAAGTGCGCGCAAGTACTGTGCAGTAAAATGATGAAGTGTGCAAATAACTGGACACTGCGTGTAGTAACTAAAGTGCACGCAGTATGGGGTTCAGCGAACCTCGTGTATATGATATGTATTATAGGCTGGTGAGCCAGTTATGATAAGATAGGATGCTTATGTTTTGGAATTAGGCCACTGCACCTAGATGTTAAAGGTCAGCATGCCTATTTTGTATGTGTCTCGTGATTAATATAAAATACATCGTTGCACACAGATTGACCATGATAAAAGAGATGGGGGACTAAACTTCACCAGTTAGGGAAAGGGAAATCCAAAAAGGAATATTATATTAATATTTCCTCAAAACATAAAGTATGGATAATTATTTTATCCTAAGTTCTAAAGTTGGGGACAAGTGGACCAAAGTAGCTTCCAACATGACAAGTGTCAAGTTGGGGACATGCATACATATCGTGGGGAATTAGCTCTTTGGACATCCTTCACCATCATTTGGGACGATCATCCTTACCATCATTCTCACGATGATTCTTACGATCATCTCGCCCATGATTCCTTCCATCATTCAGTCATCCAATCAATGATTTCATGACCATTTTTCACTCACACAGTCAATTATCCTTCAGAAATTTATCTCACTCTATCTGAGCCTGTTTCCATAACCATTTTCCTGTTGGTGTACCTGGTTATCTTGGGAGCGGGATTGAAGAAGTGGGTTTTTATGCCCATGGAAAATTGAAGAGGCGGGTTGTCAATCCCGTGAGAAATTCTCTGAGTGAGAGAATTGTTGGGGAATTGATTCTTGAAGGTGTTAAACTGCAGCTACAATGGTCTGAGACTTCCGGTCTGGCCTGTTGTTGAAGCCCTGGAAGGGAAGTGGGGCAGCCGAGGGACTGTTGAGTAGAGAAGGGGCACACTTCCTTGGGTGGGACAGGCATGTGGGGAATGAGAGACTGTAGACTGTTAGTTGAGTGAGCACCTGAGATGGAGTGTTTTCTGTTGTCTAAGAGCCTTTAGCCTGGTTTGGAATCCCTTTACCCGGATGGAGTTTAGTCCCAGCTCGGGGGTGACTCACTGTTGAGAGTGATGAACAGTGTAGTTTAAGGTTGGGAGGTTCATAGACGGTCTTCACGCAATTGGTGACAATCTTTCCCAAGATAAGTACCAATCGTGTGATAAATTTACATGTTGCAGTGTTATTTGCGTGCTTATGTTACAGTTTATCATATGTGTGATTATAACTGTCTGTATGTTTATGGGTATTTCCCTGTATATGTTGCATGTCTGTGTTTACTATTATTTCAGTATGAAATTGTATATTTACAGAACGTGATTGTTTGTTTACGTTATATGTAAATCTTCTGCAAGAGTGTTGTATGTATATGTTATAATTGCATGCAGTTTGAAGTGAAAATTTATGTGGCATAGCTCAGTTGAATACTAGGTATGTTACAGTATGTTCCGCAGCAAGAGAAATAAAGTGTTCCCTCATGTAGCCTGGCCCTTTGTAGGCTGGGAATGTTACAAAGACGGTCTCAGAGCTAAGTAAAGTATCTGAGGAGTGGCATACCCGACCGGTGTGAGGCCGGGGGTGTTATAGTATGGTATCAGAGCTTCAGTTCCAACACTGAGCCTAGATAGGCCGGAAAGGTTCAGTCGAAGCGAATATTCACAACAGATTATATTTTGAAGTGGCCAAATTTTCAAGTCACTGAGCGTCCATGGGAAAATGTTGGCATGCAAGTGTGCACAGAAAATTGTGGCACCGCGCGGAAGAGTATTGTGTGTGGATGCACGCACTGAATTTAGCATTGCACGGTGAGCACACACATAGTAATGTGCACGTGGAGTGCGCAGCATTGCAAAACACAGAGGAGTTGGTGGGTGCGCGCATAGTATGAGTATAAGTTATCTCGCGACAGTGTAGTCAATGGTACGTGCAGATTAGTGTGTGCGGTGAGGCATATTGAACTTCAGCATGGTGTAATGCATAGGGAGAAATACGTGTGGAATATTACTGTGCGATACCAAAACTGTGCGCAGTGGATATTGGCGCACAACACAAAAGTAGTGCGCGCAAGCTATTGGCATTACGGAGAAGAAATGCACAGGGGATATAGGTGTGCGGAAGCACGATTTACCTTGTAGTGTTGTTGTGCACGATAAATATGGGTGTACAGGTTGAATGTTTGTGTGCGCGAAGTCGTTTGGAAGGCGATGAGTCTGAGTTAATAGAAAATTTGCATAATATTAGAGGAAAAAGAAACACACAGCTGCATCGGAACATTGTTTAAAATAAATTCTTAGTTGGTTGTGAAGAAATAAATATAATCTAAATTGTTAAGTCGAGAGAATTTCACGGAAGAATTCTGAGTTTTATATTCCTCCAATTCAGACAGATGGAAGTGAAATATAAGCTTACAAGAAAAGCATACTATGAAAGAAAACAAGACTCATAACATCACCAGTTGAAATCTTGTAATAAACAGTCCAAAGTCTGCTTCTGCATTTATATAATCGTATTAATCCCAAAATTACAAAAAAAAGGGAATGATAACAGTTATCATATTGTAAAAGGATCGTTTAAGAATAGGCCTATCATCTCTGGAGTCCCTTACCTATGCTACCCCCCTATTCCAAAATTCGTTGAAATACACCTAATGTTAGTTGAGGACTCATTTCAGCTTAGCAATCTCCTCCTTTAAAGAATCCAACCAAACCGACTGATTCTCTCCAACACTTTCAGCTGTTTCAGCTGTGGTTTCCTTCTTCTGCCACTTTCTCCTTTTCTTCTTAGCAGCTGGCTTGTTGATGACTAAATCCTTCATACCAGGATTCAGCCTGGCTTCCAATGTAGAGTCGGTGGCAGGTTTTGTGCGAAACTTAGTTGCTGGTATATGCGCGACTACCCTTTCCTCCTTATTCGCAGGAAAGTCTAGCATGTCACCTGAATAACCAGTCTCACTGGATTTAGCCTTGTCCATGTACCTTTTACAGAGAGAAGAAAGTCGAGCAATTTGGAGATTTCTCCGTTTATGGATAAACTGATGTCTCCATACTTGAGGATTGGTAGTTATAGAATCCCAATTATGAAGCACGGACAGACTATGTACAAGTGCGTTGGATTACCATGCTCGGCTAATCCATTTCAAATGATTAGCTTTTGATTTCGTTATGTGGCGGTGTTCAACTGACATCATACAGCTATGAAGTATCGAACGAGTGAAACGGGGTGATATGACTAGCCGTCGCCCATTCCACGAGTGGTAGTTTGACATTTTGAAACACGTGATACCACATCTTGGCGAAAGTGGTTTTGAAAAACCGCCTTTCTGCCCAGATGTATCTCTGAAGGCACTGCCCGTCTATGTTCTTAAGACTTGAGTCTTATCTAGAATTTTCATGGTGATAACACAAGGAAATCAGGAGAGATAATTATGATGTATATATGGAACCAAAATGGTTCATATTTTTCATGAATTGTTGAATTGTTAACCTGATAAGTTTCAATGTTAACCTGATCAGATCAATGCAGAGTCCATAGGAATGGAAGAGGCACAAGAGAATTACAGTCAGCCAGATGAGAGTAGAGGGATGGATGTCCATTTGGGCATTGAAGGAACAAACTCCAATGGACATGGAGAAGAAAGGAATGAAAACATGAATATGGCAGAGACCATTAAAAATTTGCAGAAGGATGTCCA